>CAUYQV010091632.1:0-56683 GCA_963574575.1 Galagoides demidoff
GCATCACAGCTCACAGCAACCTCCAACTCCTGGGCTCAAGCGAGTCTCCTGCCTCCGCCTCCCAAGTAGCTGGGACCACAGGTGCCCGCCACAATGCCTGGCTATTTTTTGGTTGCAGCCATCATTGTTGTTTGGTGGGCCAGGGCTGGGGATTCGAACCTGCCACCTTAGGTATATGTGGCTGGCGCCTTAGCCGCTTGAGCCACAGGCACCGAGCCATTTTTGACTTTTCTTGTCTACCCTTCCCACCCAAGTCTCCACAAGAACAGAGACTTTATGTGTTGGGTTCACCTGCATGTCCTCAATGCCTAGAACTGTGCCTGGGACACAGTCAGTGTTCACTAATTATGTCCCAGGTGAATAAATTCCGAACACCCTTGTCACTTCAATACCAGCTGTCTACCAGGTTACAGATGAAAAGCAGAGTAGCTCCTCATAAATAACACAAAGTTCGGGGACCTATGCATGGTATGAAAGTACATATCAGAAAAACACTTCACCTTAAACACACAGTACACAGTGTGTTTGGCATGTCATCATGTAGAAGGACCCAGAGTAATTATATTATCGCTACATACATAATTGCCTAACCTAGTTAGTTGGGCATTGAGTATGAGAAACACAAACACAAGTATTATCCTGCTTACTTACTTCAAAAGAATGCTCAATGAACACTAAGTGACATCATGAAAGATATATATAAAATAAAACAGGTTATGTTTACTAAGTCGTTACTAAAATGCTGGGCATGGTTGTTTATATGAATTAACTTATTTAAATCTCATAAAGCTATTATTTAGAGATGAGGAAACTTGCTCAAATTCTCTGGCCTAATTAGTAGAAGGTCCAGGAAACAAACACAGGTAGATAGCTCCATGCTCTTAATATCATGGAGAACCATTCGCATATGCTCTGAGTCCAGCAGAGCTATCAACTACATTTGGGAAACACTAAAAAAGCTGTCATCTAATTACTTTGTTGGTGATTCCACGTAGCCCACAACTACATATGTGAAGGCTTACTGAGATGTGGTCTCCCGTATGCCCAACAAGCAGCAAAAGTCCCTAGAAGAAGGATAATTTTATTTTTGAAACGTCTGAATACTAATGACAGACACCACACAGCCAGACGTCGGGTGGGAGGTGCAGGGACCCTTCTTCACTCCCATCCTCATCATTTTATTTCAGCTCATGAATAACTGGACGGAGTTTTTTGGTCTTCTTTCCGAATCAATGATACGATTTTCAAGTTAGAAGGATAGTTTAAATTTACTATCCATATATCCATGTCATTTCTACCCCTCCTCTAAACCTGATATATGTGATTATTTAAGAATGCTTCAAGTTTAAAGCTAGTGTCTGCATGATGAATATGCAGGTCCTCAATCAAACACCCCGATTAATGATAATGTGATCATTTGTCAATGTTAAGTTATCAACATTCACAGAAGGCCAAGCAAGCTTCTCTCCACCCACAACTCCAGTCAAATCTGGCTGGGTCTCCACCCCCAAGAAAAACAGCAGCCCTTTCACACAGCATGTCACATCACCTGATGACAGAGTCAAAAGAATAAGAAAAATAGTAAATGTGTTTGTCCATAAGTGCTGCCTTATTTAAAATGGTTTCCTTTGTTTCTAAGTATTGAAAGGAACACTCACGTGGACAGCAGGTCTTATTAATAAGAAACTAAGTTTTTTGAAAATCCTGTTGTTACTCAATTTGTCCTGTAAGAGATTGATGTTTTTGTCCAATAATGTACTTTTGAGCTAGAGTAGCTAAAACAGTAGGCAGAGTTTCTCCTTGTCTATCTATAGCTAGAATCTAGGGTGAGCAGGGGCATGAACACAGTTTTTCTGTATACACCAATTATTGACCAATTTTGCCTCATACTGGTCCAAATACAGTTGTTTGGTAGAGAATTTGATTTTACTAGATCATCACTGGTTATCCTAAATAATTTTCTGTGGATAATTATAATTCATTTTGCTTTATTTTATCTCAGTAAATACTGCTTTGAAATTATAAACTACATACACTGTAATGACTGCATTACAGGGCTCTGAAATAACCTAAGGATAATAAATTCAACAGTGTTGCCCAATTACAAAGGTGGAAAGCAAGTGATACATGTTTGATGTATACAGCAATGAACGGATTTGTTTCTTTCATTTGGCTTCAGTTTCTTCATCTATAAAGTGATCTGAATAACACCTAACATTTGTGGGTTTTGTATATTGTACATAAACATCAATGTAAATCACCAAGCACAGTGCTTAACATTGGCAGATACCCCATAAATGGTAGCTATTTTTGTTATAATTAATAATAAATTATACTATTATAATTTATAACCATTGTGAGAAATTAAACTGTCAATGGAACAAAAATTATTTATAATTGGCTAGGTGTGGTGGCTCATGCCTGCAATCCTAGCACTCTGGGAGGCTGAGATAAGAGAATTACTTGAGCTCAGGAGGTCAAGACCAGCCTAAGCAAGAGGAAAACCCCATCTCTACAAAAATAAAAAAATTAGCCAGGTGTTATGGCAAGCACCTGTAGTCCCAACTACTTAGGAGGCTGAGCCAAGAGGATTGATGGAGCCCAGGAGTTTGAGGATGCTGTGAATTAGGCTGAAGGCGTGGCACTCTAGCCTGGGCAACAGAGTAAGACTCTGAAGAAAAGAAAGAGGCTCAGTGCCCATAGCACAGTGGTTATGACACCAGCCACATATACCAAGGCTGGCAGGTTTGAATCCAGCCTGGGCCAGTTAAACAATAATGACAACTGCAATAAAAAATAGTTGGGCATTGTGGTGGGCACCTATAGTCCCAGCTACTTGGGAGGCTGAGGCAAGAGAATCACTTATACTCAACAGTTGGAGGTTGCTGTGAGCTGTAATACAACAGCATTCTACCAAGGGCAACATAGTGAGACTGTGTCTCAAAAAAAAAAAAAAAAGAAAAAGAAAAAGAAGAAAGAGGAAGGGAGTGGAGGGAAGAAGGAAGGAAGGAAAGAAAGAAAAATTTAAAATTAAACTTCAGTGTTGTCTTTGATAATAAGGCATTTTTTCTCAGCAGCAATTTCATCTATTCTTATTCTTAAACACATTACATATTTAAATTGTACTGCCCAGTTGTAAATACAAATGCAGGATGGCCATAAAGTTCATGTGCAATTTTACATTGTGCACCATTTAAAGTCGCCCATGAACTTTATGGCCACCCTATATATTTGTCCTACTGTAGCACGTACATAAATGTAAGCAGAATTAACCCTTGGGATATGTGTCAAGGAAGAGAAAAAAGCTGTTAGGTAAGTGTCACGTAAGTAAACATATACAACTTTTATTTTTCCATTATCTTCCATGAATCTTTTACAGGGGGAAAAAAGGGGCTCACTAATAGTCAATTGAATAATTGAGTTGAAGAGCGGTATTTTCATACTTAGCTATCTCTTCTCATTTACAGCAGGCCCTCCTCATCATTTACTTTACTTACCTTTCCCTTTCAACTTCTTTGTCTTGATTCTTTTCCGGGTCATCAAAATGTGCACAATTAATAATGATTTTCTAACATGTCTACAATTTTTTTTTGCTTAATCCTCATTTAGTCTGAGTTTCTACAACTCAGAAGAATTGGGATATGCTCATACCTGTTTTCAGTTACCCGTGTCTTTTCATAATCTTGCACAGTGGCTAAGAAATTGGGCTTCAAAGCTATGCTGTCTGGGCTCAAATTGCAGCTTTGTGCTTTGCTACTCACGAGCTCTTTATTCCTGGACAGTAGGCTTCATACTCTACGCCTACGATATTTCGTCTCTAAGGTTATAACATTAATCCATATCCCAAAAAAAGGTTGTTATGAGGAGCAAAGGAGGTAATCTTTCTTCTTAGTGGACACCACATAAAAATTACTCAATGAATGTTTGTCATTATTATGACATCTCTTACATGTTTTAGCTTTAAGGTGTTTTTTTAAGCACAGCAAAATGATTTGATGCTTTTAATTAGTTCTCTCCTTTTTCCCCCCAACTTAACAGTTTGGAAATTTCCATAAAACAAGTTTACTTAAAATACAATCTTAAAAGTTCATAATATTTTCCACAACTAATATTTTCCAACTAGTGAATATCCAATAGCATCAATTTAGCAAACTATTTCTACTTTGACAGTTTTTTATTCACCATGTTTTATTTAACTAATGGATATTGTTTTGGAGGGGTAGGGTTTATTAGCACATCAATACACAAACTTCAAGCTTGCAAGGGGAAAAATGATGTGCTTATAACTTACTTTTTGCCCTACATAATTAACCATTAGCAGCAGAAACACCTTTCGCTGTCCTAATTGGGGAGAAGTAAGCCACAAATGAAAGAGAAATATTTACAATCTAGAATGTTGCCCCTGTCATTTCTTCAGTTGCTTCCACCTTTAGAAATGCATCATGAAATAGAAATTTCAAATTACCTATGAGGGCTCTCAAAACAAGTTCTGTTAGTTTATCGAGTTTTAAAAAGTCTGTGTAACCATAAAAAAAGATTTGAAGCATCTTTATGAGTCTGAGATGCAATGTTTAGAGCTAACAAACTAGACACCTGGGTAAAGTCTAACCATCCAAAACTTCCGTGAGACTTATGAAATCTGCATAACATAGGGATACCATCTGCAGTCCTGTCGTGAAAGTTCCCACCGAGTGTCGTTGGAACACCCGTAAGAGTCTCTTATGATCCTGAGATGGTTTGTAAAGTATCATCACACGCAGTTTCTTTGGTATCAGGGGGCAGACTTTGCCCATCTTACCTTTCTTCCTAGCACAAACCAGGTTTCTTATGAGTCTTTGTATGAGATAAGTCATTTATCAGCCTGGACGTCTTTCTTCCAGCTTGGGTGGCCACTGGAGTTAGGGTCTGTGCCTTTCATTAATATGGTACCTTACTGACAGACTTTATACATAGAAAGACACCTAGATTATGTTAATTCTCATTGTTTACTACTCTTCTTGCTTTCACTTTTTCTTTGGTTGTGCTATTAATTTCTGCTATTTTTATTCAGCATCACAAAATGACCTGACTTGCTTCTTCCTACAGGCCTGCTGTGCGTCCCAAAACTGAAGATGACTCTGTAGAAGGGGTATACTTCTCTCCACTAATGCCACCTTTTTAACTTAAGTGCCAAATTCTTAGAGGACATAGCACAAAATAAAACAAAACAGATTTCCTTAGTAAAGAACATTTTATATCAGTGAAAAAGAAAGGTAGTGTTCTTAGATCATTTATGCCCAACATTAAAAATCATAATACCACAGAGACAAAAAGAATGTCATTGTTTTTATTCCAATGATGTCCTTCTTCTCCAAGTAAAAAAAAAAAGAGGGAATTGAAAATGCAACTTTTGCTTATTTAAAGTGCATTAAGTAATGCAAGTATTTTCCAAAATTGGTTATTTTTTGTCATAACCAGTGACAAAAGTAGGGAGGCATATTCTTCACCAATAAACATTTTATATTATCCAGTTAAAGGTATGACTTCCTTGAAATTGTAGTATCATTAACCCTGTACAATAAGCTGTCGATTTTTTTTTCTATTGAGACAGAGTCTCACTTTGTCTCCCCTGGTAGAGTGCTGTGGCATCATAGCTCACAGCAACCTCAAACTTGGGCTCAAGTGATCCTCTTGCCTCAGCTTCCCAAATTGCTGAGTACAGGCACCTGCCACAACACCGAGCTACTTTTTAGAGACAAGAGCTTAATCTTGCTCAGGATGGTCTTGAACTCCTGAGCCCAAGCAATCCATCCACCCTGGCCTTTGGCTTTGCAGCAGGAATATTATGTAAGAAAAAAGCATTTTCATGAAGGAAGATAGGTCATAGCCAGTATTCCTCCAGCTTTTATAAGCTTATCCTCTCGTTTTTTCTTTATCCAAAACCCCACATTTCCTATGGACTTTGGTTTGAAATTCATGTAAATAATCCCATGTTTCCATTGTTTGTCAGGGTAAATGTGAAAACTGCTCCCGAGTCTTAAGACTAGTTTGTTCCAAATTGATTAAGGGATATTATGTTCAATTTTACAAGAGATTGTCAGTTTTTTTCTAATTTATTTTCTGAAATTTCCTTTTCCAAGACATTAGGCTGGAAAACATTTTAACTTAAGTCTCCACCTACTGTCATAGGTGAATAATGGATCAAGGACAGACCTATCAAGAACACTTGTTAAAGACAACTCAGACTAGTATTAACATTGCTTTTACTCTGGTTCACAGTTGCACCAACAAGTATGTACTATAAATATATATGAAAACAAGGAAATGAACAAATGTGCCTAGTTCCCCAGTGCTTCTGTGGCTCCTCACGGAGATGCCCCTAAGTTACAATGACTAAAGGAACATGGACCACACACACACAGTGAGAAGCCCAGGATCAGGGCTCACTGGCCTTTCTATGAGTGGTCACATCCACACACCTAAAGCACCATAGTCTACTCAACTACCATGTAAGGATTCCTGGCCATGATTATATCCTGCTGTAGGATTATACCTGAATAGGTAGTCCAATAGCAGGCTGGCCATTGCCCATTGCTCTGCTCCTTGAAGGACTTCATAATTTAGGACCTCCATTATATGCAAATATCTAGCCTCTCTCTGCAGTCCTCATGACCTCAGTTTAGTCATCTCTACCTCTATTTTTTTTTTTTTTTTTTTGGCCAGGGCTGAGTTGAACGCACCACCTCAGGTATATGGAGCCAGCGCCCTATTATTCTGAACCACAGGCACCACCCTCTACCTCTATTTTTTACTCACACAATTCCTACTCCATGGAATAGCCCCTGCTACTTGGAAAGATCTCTCTTTTCTCCATAGATTCAAATCCTGCCCCTGTCTTTACTTAACTATGAGGTCTTTCCTAACAAAACAAACTCACCCCCAGTTCTCATCTGTACTTATCTTAATCTGACTCCCCAGCATTTATTGCTATTAGCAGAGTTACCCAAATTAGGAACAAATAAAAGCAAAATAAAGAGAGTGTATGAGTTCTTTGGGGGAAGAGAATTCCCCTTATAATTACAAAATAGATATTCAATATTTCCTGCTGCTATTTCTCCTAAGAATTATTATTATTATTATTATTATTTAAAGACAGAGTCTCACTTTGTTACCCTCCATAGAGTGCAGTGGTGTCACAGCTCACAGCAACCTCCAGCTCTTAGTCTTCGGCGATTCTCTTGCCTCAGCCTCCCAAGTAGCTGGGACTACAGGTGCCCACCACAATGCCCAGCTACTTTTCTGTTGCAGTTTGGCTGGGGCCGAGTTCGAACCCACCACCCTCAGTATTTGGGGCTGGCGCCCTACTCACTGAGCCACAGGCGCCGCCCAGTGATTATTTTGCATATTGGTTGCTCTTCATCTAGATCCACCTTACATCCTTCCACCTTCTCTACCCTACTCTATGCTTTGGGCTTTATGGAATGCACCAATCTGGCTCTTATCAATACTTATTGCCCAAGCTCCCTCCGTGTTGGCCTGCAGATCAGCAGAGACTGTGTTACTCCACCAAAGTCCACAGCTCTTGTTGGTCATGACTCTTCTATAATTTCAGTTGCCACACCCCTCCAGACTCTAGGAAATACTCCCCCTTCTTGCTGCTCAGCCTTAGCAGCAGTGATGAGGGTGCCTTGCCCTTGCTAGCCCTGGCATGCTTCACTATCTCTGGTTGGTTTCCCTTAGCCCTACCCATGTTTACTGACTCCCATTGCTGAATTCTCTTCTGTCATGCCATTTAAGTTTGTCTATTTCCTGAAGGGTCCCTGAGTAACACATGAGCAGGAGGACTATGTTTTATAACCCCTTACAAAACTTTGCCTATCTGCTTTGATCATAGGAGCAATTCTAAAATATTTCAGTCTCAGGACCCCTTTACATTTCTAAACATTATCAGTGATTCCAAAGACTTCTGTTTATACAGTTATATATATGAATATTCACTGTATCATAAATTAAAAATTGAGAATGTATTACAAGTGTGTACCTAATGATTCATTTCAAAGAACAAGAATAAAGTCATAATATACTGAAACAAATAGCATAATTATGAAAGGTATGATTTTTAAACGAGTGGCACTTTGTATGTTTTTTTTTATATCTGGCTTAATAAAAACAGGTCCCTGCTAATACATTCCACCTGCTGTGATACGTTGTTTTGGTTGGTGAAGCACCATACAGATACAGCCTCATACAGATACATAAATGGAAAAGGAGTCATAATTGTCCAGATAACTACAGATACTCTTCTTTGATAAAAAATCAAAACTCGACAACTGATAGTTTCTTAAAGGCATTCTGGAATCTGAAACTTATCAGTAAGCTTTTCATACTTCATTACATCAAAACCCTCTCATCTTCCTTGCATTTACGTGAACTTTTTGTGCATGCATAATTTTATAACATCCTAAATGGTCATTTTGAGAATATTGTTTGACCAAATTGACAGATATTTTAAATGTCAGAGCATTTTATTTTGATATTTTACAACATCAAAAATCACACTTGATGATATCACCACCAATCTAATGAGAAAGTACATAAGTATTGGAAAGCTACGAAGCTCATTGGAGAGAATACAAATTTTCCAGAATCACATAATTACACAAGTGCTTTTTCTCAAGATAACCATGTACTTGACAAACAGTAGAAGTGTTCTATGCATTATTTCCCAGAGGTTAATTAAGTAAAAAAAAAAAAAAAAAAAACTCAAAGATTCAAAATATAATAGAATTAATCAGTTACCACTATACAAAGTACACTATTAAAGGGAACCTATTTATTTTACTGAGAGTATATGGTGGTGATAAACATAACGACTGTCAGCACAATTTGGTGCCACTGTGTCAATTCCTGCTAAGTTCCCAGCAGATTTACCCAGCAACGGTTTTGTCCTATCAATGCAAATGACAAAAAAATAATGTTGGTCCAGGTCAAACCATGAGATGCAGAACAGTTCTCAAGCACCACTAGTTGAATTAACTGCAATACTTTGAATATTTGGGCCATTTGTTTATTTGCCAAGCATTCACAAAAAAAAAAAAAGGCAACCTTGAAGGGGGTGATTAGCTGATATTGAAATCTCCTGGGCTTATATGCAAACCATAAAGAAAACGTAAGGAAAACAGCAAGTCCAGCCATGGCTGTAGGATCACCCTTTTGTGAGGCAAAAGTATAATTCTGTGAAAGAGATATCGCCTTAGTCTACAGCTATCTCTTCAACTGTGTGAGCCAGTTGGCACCATCGTGGTTTTTGTAAACTTATTTCTAATCCAGCAGGCATTCAGCAACATCTACTACACAAGCTATACACAAGCTATTAGATGAGCTTTGCTAGCCAAGATAGTGTGATAACTTACCCTAGGAAGTGATTGATTGTTCATTTCTAGTTTTAAAAACTGTACTAAATAATTTTTTTGCTTCTTAATGAGCTTATCAAGTCTACATTTAGTGTCTCAAAATGACACTGCAACAAAGTGGCACTTAATAATATTGAAACTATTCTACTACATAAGATACAATAATTAAATTTCTAACACCTAGAAAGCCAAGGATAGAATAACCTTCATCATATTTTCATTTCTTTTCTACATTTTTTCCCCAGTGATTTGGAGTAAATTCTTCCTTCCATGACATTTTATCTTTATCAGAAACTTTAGATGAAACATGTAACTATGTTGAGAAGGCAAAGTTTTCTAATTTCTTTTTCTTTAGGCCAATAATCTAGCATTAAATACAAAATCTATATTATGTTTAAACTATTCTCAGCTTTCTTAAGTCATAATTGGCAAAATTTGTATGTTTTAACTGCACGTTTCAATATATGTGTACATTATGAAATGATTACTATTATCAAGCTAATTAACATATTCATTACGCCACATAGTCATGTGTATGTGGGGGGGGGAAGATACCTAAGATCTACTTCTTAGCAAATCTCAAAATATACAACACAGTATTATTAACTATAGTCACCAAACTGTACATTAATGTACAAAACCTTAATCATCCCGCATAACTGAAACTTTTAAACATCTCCAATTGACCAAATTTTTAACATGCTACAAGAAATATTACTACATTAACTGTAACAATATTACAGTTAAATCCAGTTTATTTTAATTATATATTTACATAGTTAAATCTAAATATATAGTTAAAATAAATGTTAACATTTATAAAATATTTTAGAACCTTTTACTTAACATTACTGCAAAACAAGACATAAACTACTTAGGTCTTGTGTCTCTATCTAGGTACCAAGAAAATGTCTTTATTTAAAAATAGTAATTCATTTAACAATGAGTTACATAGATTACAAAAAGCACAACCCAAAATAACTGGCGAAAACACCATAGAAATGATTAAGAACAAACAGTTAATTTCTAAAACCACACATATATTTATACTTTCAAAACTCTACCTTAGAAAATTCTATTAAACACAAGAATTCACCCAAAAAAGAAAAAACTATTGGTTGTTAGATCACTAACACCAGCACAAGTCATCTGACACCTGGAAAGCTTTACTGTACACTCATAAGAGAATAAAAGTAAAAAAAGCAAATAACATCATAGTATTATTATTAGAATAGTTTTCTCCTTACAGTTATGCTGAAAGAGTCTCAAAGACCTCTAGGGGCCACTGAGCCACATTTTGAAAATAACTGCACATATATTATAATAGGCAGAATTATTGTATCATTTGTTTATGAGTTACAAATTTTAAACAGTGAAATACCTTGAACTCCAGCTCTACAAACTGGATCTGGCAACACTAAAAACAAGGTTAGAGGTTAAAAACCTAATTAATCTCACCTGGAGAGTGAGACTCTTTTAAAAACATATTATACCGCAAATTATCTAGCAATTTTGTGCCCTCATGTGATAAGTGTGCATGAATAAGACTATTACTTCCCAGTTTTCAAGTATAGCATGTTTTTCTGAGAATCAAAAAACATTTGCAAATATCCCAATAGCAAATATACTCTTTTCTTAGTTTCCACTCATTGAAAAAGGAAAAGGCTATTATGGAGAGTACACAGGATAATACATGTAAATTGCCTAGCATAATGCCAGGCGCACAGTAAACACTAAATCACAATCAATTCCTTCCCACTCCAAGAATGTCTTTCTTCAAACTAATAAATAACAGACAGCTTACCAAAAAATTCCAGGCAAGAATTCAAACTCTGAATAAGTGCCACAAAATGTCTGGAGTGCAAAGTTTCAAGAGATATATATGTTTATTGTAGCAAGAAGTTGCAAATTGTTTAGAAAGATTCAAGCTGGTTCCAGATGAGGCAGAGATAACCTTGGATTGGCAGCAAACGTCAGGATGATGTGTATGTTGCTGGGTAATGAATCTTAAAAAGTTCCATTTGTAAAGTTATTTGAGGGCTTAGCACTTGAGTATTTTCAGTATTGGAGAGCCTTTATGCCTACAGGTAGTCATGAATTAAAACCCCAAGGTGTGAAGCATTAGCTTCCATAGACTGATATGATTCCTAGCATGTAAATGATATTGGTAAAATAAGACATTCTTTCAGCGATTTCCCAAAGGGCAGTAAATAATAAAATATGCTCTGAATTTATTAATTTTCTATTTGTATTTCTCAGTGAAGCCATCCCACTACCCTTAGGCAGACTTATAAAAGAAATTCTTAACACAATTAAATCAAAACATGCCATGCAAGCGATCAGAAAGGCAAACAAACAATAAAACAAATATCAAACCATTCTCAAAACTAACATCACCTTTTAAAACAAACTTCTCTGTCTCAGCGTCGAGTTCCCTGTAGCATATGCTTCAGTGAATTGATTGGTCTTGGCTATGAAATTAAAATGACTGGAATCTGTTAAAACAATATGAGAAACTGGTTCCATAAAGGATTATCTTCTATTTCAAATGGAATATGTATCTTACACTCTAGATTTTAAATCCATGGCAAGCAAGGTATGTGGTCTAACGGATGGTTTCAGAGTCAGAACAAACTGGGTTTATGGTTTGGTCCTATCACTAGTGGTTGGTTCTTCATAATACTTATTCAATGAATTAAAAAATAATTGAGATACATGCATAAAAGTCCATCAAATAATTATGGAAAGAAATTTAAATCAAAACAACAGCAATGAGGAGAAAGAAAAAAATCATGTGGTAAACATGATGTAAAGGGCTTTTAACTGAGGAGTCCTTTCTAGAGAATTTCTGCTTTGTACAGGAGGCCAGAAATATATACAGCTCCCCATTTCAGCAGAACGGCTCACATAGAGGGTAAACTATTTAAGGACAATGGTGGTAGGCATGTTTGCAGAAACTGGAAGATTTTAACAACCCTTTGAGTCTCAATATCTGCAAGAATTTGGCAATAGCAAATTAGAACTGAAAGAACTAACCTATAGAAATGCATGCAAACACCGAAATCATTTGCTGCAAACTCTGAACTTTGAATAACTACAAAAATGGAGAATTATGTATGATGTAACTGGTGCATCATTGCAAGTACAAAAACAACAACATGGTACAACACAGACCAGCATAGGCACTGATGGGGATGGCTTAACAGGTAACAGTCAACAAGTGATTTTTTTTATCTAAACACAGAAGATCAGAACTCGGACCACAAGCAAGATGTAGGCACCAGTTTTAAATAGTTCTTGTTAAGATTTTCATATATATCTTCTCAGAGAATCAGTCTACTATATGCGAATACTACACATTTTAGGTTTAATAAACCTTAACAAGTAGAACTGAGATCCACAGTACATCAGAGTATATTCATGTAGTATGTCCAGTTATTTCAGCTGAATCTATCTCTTTAACATGTGCTACCTTATGTGACATGTTCTATCCTTTATAAACTTCACCCTCTCTAATCAAAGAGATACTTTATAGAGATAGCTCATTTTCAAAGTCTTTATGCACTTAGATGTAGGTGTTTCAAGGACTTACTGGATCAATGTGTGTGGTCTTGCTTTTTCTGTTTTTTTTTCTTTTTTTCTCAAGGATTACTTTGTTCTGTTTTCATAGACCAAATTCCTATGGATTCTTCATAGTGCTTACTGTTTCCTGTCTTCTTTATTTCTGGAAATTTTGCACTTCTTAACTCTTCATGAAGAGTCAAGGTGGACAAAAAGAGGATAAGTAAAAGGCTGCACTATTGGTTTGCTCACTGGCAGTTTGGTATGTAGATTAAAATATTAAAATCATTAATTAACCTAGTTTTCTTTTTAATTTTGTGCATTGTTATTATTGATCTTCTTATTTTTTTTCTTTATCTCTTTTTCCTCCAAAAGGCTGGCCCTATAAATAATTACCTTTGTCCCTAGTCTGTACACCTTTGTTTAGCTATGGATAAATGTTTCTCTGCTTTGCTAATGTCTTTTGCAAATATTTCAGCCCTCATCAGTAACAGCTAAAATTAAAACAACCTAAGTGGTACTTTACTTTGGTCTTAACCTCTCTAGTGAGTTTTCATCATCTCTCTGGACTTAAGAAACAAATTACAGCCAGTTGCAGTCTGCAACAGAGCAGAGGAGCTTACGACAGCTCAGGAAATACCAGCTGGAGCTTGTTCCCCCGGTCTGTTTCTCTTGAGAACTTTGTCCTGCCTCTACACCACCATTTTGCACAAGCAATCTTCATTTCTTAAAAATCTGTGCTCCTGAATTTGAACTTAGGAAAGAAACTATACTGGTCTTTTTAAACTGGTGGTCTGTCCCCCCCAGACATTTTTTCTGCCCCTACATGAACTAGATCAGGGTGGGGAAGTGAGGCAGAAGGCAGGCAGATTGAGAAAGTGGTGAGCTTTGTAGGCCTAGTGAGTAGAGACAGGATGAGAGTACCCTCAAGTCTTTCAGTAGTACAAGGTGCTCATATCCAAATGTAAATGAACATTAAAATGGGGCCGTGCCTGTGGCTCAAAAGGGTAGGGTGCTGGCCCCATATGCCAGAGGTGGTGGGTTCAAACCCAGACCCAGCCAAAAACCAAAAAAACAACAAAAAAAATTGAATATTAAAATGTCCCTTCAAGTCAGTGTAACCTAAGTCTTAGTATGCCTAATGAACCCCAAACAATTAAAAAATTAAAAATTTAAAAAAAAAAACACATACACAAAATAAAAAGTTCCTTTGGAATTAAATCCTTACGGGATTATCTTTCTTCTCTTTGGGCAGATATGGAGGGGTTTACAGTACCTTACTTGTAGGGTTATCTAACCCAAAGTCTTCTCCATTCTCAAAGTAGCTAGACCAGATATGCCAAGCTCTGCTCTACAGAGCACCAGACATGTCACTTGGCAAATAAAAGTCATTCCCTAAAAGCACGGTTATGGTTAGATTTCTAAATTAAACAAAACAATTGCACTTTTAAATATGACATGGGTTTCTAATCTATGGTTTCTACTCTTTGCAGATACAACGGTTCTGAGGGTTTTTGTATCTAAACACAGACCTTGAAATAAGTCATACAAATGAAGTACATTGACTTTTAGAAGATAGTCACTGGCCTCTTAGAGAAAATGCCTCAATCTTCAGTTTCCTTCTACTCTTTTCACCATATCTTCAGTGGAAACAGTGGCTGCATTTAATCTGACTCGGAAACCTATCCTGATTAACTGGAAAGGCAAACGTTGCTGCTGGGCCAGGTTCCACGGCGTGTATTTTGGGCATTGTGTATTTTTGTGTGTTTGTACATGTGTGTATTTGTTCATTTATGTTTAATGAGCACCTGTGGAGAGACACCATAAATAAGTCAATATTTATTCTCTCCTGTGCTTTTAAAAACAGTTGGCCGGCTATTTGTTAATGGATAGGAGCAAAGGAGAGGGGAGAGCATGGCCAAAGCTTGTTAGTTCGTCCTGCCATTTTTGTACATAAAGCACTGAGCAGATGGCTGTGGCTTCACAAAATTCTTCTTTTAAAGTTGGTCACTCTTAGAGGACCTGGGATAACCCTTACAAACTCTGCTTACATTAAACCAACCTTCCTTTATTCTCCACTCTACAGAGTAAATCCAGCTCCCAGTATGCTTTTGTCATTAACAAAAACTCTTAGGGTGGTTTCTCAGGGATTTTTATGCATTGTTCTATGTTCTTTGTTTGATTTATAAACTGCTGAGGGGAAATGGGGTTGTAAACCTAATCCAGGTTTATGATATAAAAGGGCAGCACATTTTAGAAACACCTTGTGGTCTTACAAATAGAGTTAACTTTAAGCAATTTATTTAGTTAAATAACTGACTCAACTATGTATTAAATTGCTGCCAGTTGGAAATAATGGAGCTTGGCAGTTTTACTGTCAAATATAGTGGGCATAGGAAAATATGTGGAGACGGGAGACTTGCAAAAGACTGAGCTGCTGCAGCATTTAGTGATGGAAAAATCAAGTAATTCACCTTGACGACACTCAAAGGGAAAAAATTGAAAAGCAAGCTTCCACTCTTAAACAGTTAATTACAGCGTGTTTATGTGTGTAGGGCTTGATTGTTAATTGCTTAAACCAAGTCGTTCTATAAAGACAAGGGCTTGTTCCCTGGATTGCTGTGTGCTTAGAGATTGATCTAAGTGGTGAACTGGTCTGTTTTCTAAGGTGTAAATTGATTGACATAAATTTGAAGTCTGGATTTTAGAAAAGAGGTTTTATAGAACATCTTGAGCAAAAGATAAACTATGAAGAAAACCCATAACTTTAATAGTAAAAGTGAAAATACTACATGCTCTGTTTTACCATGACTTTTGAAGGAGCATTTCTTTGTCTCCTTAATCCTACCAGTAAGAAAAGGAAAGAAAAGATAGGAGGAAGGAAGGAAGGAAAGAAGTAAGAAAGGGTGGGAGGGAGGGATTGAGGATTATAAAATTTTATAGATTCAGAAGCTTTGTGACCAGTTATGAAAAATGGCATCTGTGACAAAAGATCAAGAAACGTGGAATTATTTGAGCTGGAGCAAGGAAGGTTGAGGGCAAGGTCTTCAAACTTAGCAAGTCATTATAGGAGGCAGCAACCGGCTATTCTATTTGCACATGAACATGGCACTTAACTGACAAAAGTTACAATAGAAATAATTTTAAATGGAAATTACTAGAATCAATAGTTTTCTGTTCTTTAAAATTAGACATGAGGATCCTATAAATGGCAGAGTGGCATTTCATTTAGACTATTGACTTATACTTAAAATTTCACATTAAAAGTTCATGTAAAAAAAAAGTTCATGTAAGTCTTTTAATTTGATCAGAAGTATGAACTTTGGGAAAATTATTGCTATGATCTGTAATTGCTATAATTGTGTTAATTAACTGTAGCCTATGTTTCTCTGTAAGATTATAAATACTAAGAAAAGAAAAAGTAAGGGCAAAAAGTAAGCCCAGTGTCAGGTAAGACCATGCAAACCTTTACATTTAGTTAAAATTGGCTGAAGGTCCCTAGTCCCTTGAAATGTCCATGATGGCAGATATCTCCAAGAATTTCCCAAGGCTGAGGGCCCTTTTGTTTCAAGTTCCTTTGAACCTGGAACTCTTCATCTCATTAAAGTCCCTACATAGCAGTTTAAAAATAAAAATAATAATAATAAACATTCTTCTAGTGTTACAAGGCATTGTATTTATAGTGGACTTGTATGTCAAGGCAAATTTTCATTCTTTTTAGGATATGTGTGGAGGTGTACTAGTGCTGTCGGACACAAAATTCTGTAAAGACAGTGAGCCTTGACTATGCTGAGGAAGGATGGTCTATGGAAAAGTATAGCCACTTTCTGTAAAAAAAAATCCCAGAAAAATATACCAAGTCAATCCATAAAGTAAGTCACCAAAAGCAAGTTTCAACCTGCCTTGCTTCTATCGCAGACAGTCTGTAACTTGTAGGAAAAGGGACATCTGATAGAATTCAGAAGGAGAGTAATTAACTGAAGGACAGCATGCAGTTTTGAAGTGAGTTGTGTCTGGTTCAAATCAGGGTAGAGAACAGACCTTTTTGTTCTTTTCTTCTGTGAACTTCAAGCTCAATGGTGTAACGTCTGTTCAAAAAGGGAGTCGTTCAGTTTGATGGATTAAGCTAAGAGAAGAGCATGATCTTAAAATGATATACTATCTCAAGAAAGTCATTCTTTCTTTCCCATTAGTAATGAAAGTAAACAAAGAGCATTCCAACATATCTTATTTGTAACAGTGCCTGCTTGTTTTCTTTTATCAAACTTGGGGCTTTCCCTCCTTATTCTTACTAACTTTCTTTGAGTTAAAAGTATGGCTCCATAAAAAAGGGATGAAATCATCTGCTCATTAACGTTCTAGTCAGTAAACGTTTTATTTTTATTTTCTTCAACTACAACTCTCATAATTTTTCTAGTCACCATTTCTTCTCATCAATTTTCACATTCCTTAGTTTTCATGTCAGCCACAAATGCCACGACCCATCAGTTAAATTAGTTATATTTTTACAACAAACAGCTCACAAAATGGTTTACAACTGAAACTCCTTCTAATCTCCTTCTCTTTGCTGCATGTACTATTTCTTTATTGACCTTAGGTTGGAGAGCTTTAAAAATAATACGTATCAGGAAGGGTTGCATGCTTTCTAATCATATGTTTTCTCCTGCTAATCATTCAGTTACCTGATTAGAAACAGATGCAACCTATTTGAAATGTGAACTTAAGAGTGAACTGCTAGTAATGGCTGTATGTTTTTCAGATACTCTATGTACATGTTATGAAATGCCCTAGAAGGTTTTCAATAGTATGCAATCCAAGATCATATTTTATAGTTACCTTTTTTTCCTGCCAAATGACCCATTCTAATCAAAACAAACTGACAAAAAATAATAAGCAACAACAAAGATTCAACTGACATTGAAAGCCACGACATTTATTAGCAACCTGCAAATAAGAGTAACAGAACTATGATAATACAAAGTTTAAAGCAGACACATCCCTTGTTCTCGAAGAGTTTATGACATTGGAAATACACACCACCCACTATTTATAACCTGAAGAAGAATATGACAATTACTTTAATTAAAGTACATGTAATGTGTTATGGAAAAAGAGAGGAGAAAAAAATACTTCTGTGTAAGGAGAATCAGGGAGGGCTTGATGGAAAATGTAATGTTTGTGTTGGATCTTGAAGAAGGAGTAGGATTTCAAGGGGCAGAAATTAAGAGAAATTCTAGGTTTCACCTACAGCAGTCGTTCTCAGCCTTCCTAATGCCCTGACCCTTTAATACAGTTCCTCATGTTGTGGTGACCCCCAACCATAAAATTATTTTCGTTGCTAGTTCATAACTGTAATTTTGCTACTGTTATGAATCGTATGAATCGACCACTGTGAAAGGGTCATTCAACCCCCAAAGAGGTCATGACCCACAGGTTGAGAACCGTTGACCTACAGCATCAGCAACAACATGCAAAAAATTCTTACAAAGTAGGCCAATATGGCCACTCCCAATTTTACTGACAAAGGTTAAATTACTGATTTGAAAGAGGTCAATGTCTTCTTGAAATGATCCATATCAATAGCACAGGCCAATCAATGAAACTCGAACGGAGCCATGTATCAAACTACTTTTATAAAATTTCCAACATAAATATTCACAAATATTTAATTATTCTGCAAACTGAACTGAAATTATCTTAAGAAGAGAAAAAAAAAGGTCCAGTGAACTTCTTCACATCGGAACTGAATCCATGTGGGACTCTTTTCCCCTACTTTTATAAATATAAAACAATCACAACAACCAGATTAGTCTCCAAATCCAAACTGAGCTAAACCAGCATTCATTACATCTCGTACATATCTATGATTATCAATTAGACACCAGTTTAGTTACAAAAAATTGGGGCATCAAAGTGTAAGTCTTACTAAACCAAAGTTTTCACAAATATTATCTGAAAACTTGGAGAGTTTTTATTTAGAACATTTCTCATCAAGGGCAAAATAAGTGCAGAAAGTCTTTAAGCTTAAATTTCTCATTCATCATTTAAATTATATATTTTTATTTGTTGTTAAATAATTCATACAAACTCTTCAAAGTAGACATGGAAGTAGTGGGAAGATATTTTTGCTGAGGGCTACTTGCTAATAATAATAACTGGACATCTCAAAATTTGCTTCAGTTTAATAAATAAATAGTTATCAAGGGACTACTGAATTCATCCCAAGACATGCTTCTCATGTCCATATTCCTTTCAGTAACCAGGAGAAGGAGAGATGTAGGGATCTGATGACTAAAAGGACCTTTGTTCATTGCTTTGATCTATTACCAATTCTATTTAGTCATCTCTGCTCTGTAAACCTAGTTCCCTGTAACTCTGAGGGCATACGATGGCTTATTTTGGCACTAACTCTGTAGAACTAAAACTCTGGGCTACAGAAGCAGAAAGATTTAAGAGCCTCTCACCTCACAAACTTGAGTTTCAGGTCAGGGCAGTGACAACCTGTCAGAATCTTGTTTGTGGCACCCAAGCAAACCAAGCACATGGACAGCGGAAATGGCTAGAAAAATCCTCAGACTCTGGTTCTCTTGGTCATTAATTCCATTGATTATTTTGGTGTTTAAATACTGAGACAGGCCCTGGTGCCAGACCAAAATACAACTAGTCAACTCACATTTCCTTTGGCCTTTTAGAAAATGCAGATGTACCAAAATACTTAAACACAGCTGAGTTGAAGATTATAAAAATAATAATAATAATAAAATAAGAAGAAGAAGAAGAAGAAAGAAAGAAAAAAGAAAGAAGCAGCAGGAAAAGTGTTCCAAACAAACAAAATGTTGATCTGCCTTTTATTAATTTCATTTTTTATCTTCTTGTGTACAGACGTTTGACAGCTGTGACATTCATGGCCAATGCATTTGAAAAAGAAGACATAAATATTCAGAGACATATTAGAATGCTGTTCAATGTAAGCACCTGTCTACTTAGTGTTGACAGAAAATCATTTACTTTGCTTTATGCATGTTCCCTCCAGAGACCACAGAGGTCCTATTTTATTTAAAGAGCTGGTCCCAACACCAGTGCTTGCTCTTGAAACTGCAGTATATACAGCTAATTATATTTATTGAGGAAACAATTTTGTTTTATATTTTCAATAATACTTAAACAATTTTGTCAATCTTGACCTCAGAAACGATTTTCCCCATGGATTTGGCTAACAGAAGACTTCATACAAGTCCTGAAACCAATGTCCTTACACTACACTGTTTCCATTATCATGTAGTGAAGTTTTTCAAGCATAACTTTCAGAGAGGAGAAGTGTACAAGATGAGACTGCAAGATGTCCGTGGGCCTTATAAAATGCACTGCAGTCAATAAAATCCCTGCTAGTATCTATTTATGCATTTATTATGTATCATATTATTTACTAAAGTAACGCACTATTAAAAGGCACATGAATCAATCATCCCTTTTAAATTAGATAAATCCAATTTTGGTAAATCTTTGTTTCTTTTTTACTCTGGCCAAATTTGAAAAGTAATCATGTGACTTAACCAATGTGAACAGGCAAGCTCACAAAGAGAAAGGGAAGGGAGAGGGGCAGGGCAGGGAGGGAGGAAGGAAAGAAAAGAAAGAAGAAAAGAGAGAGAGAGACTGGGGGTTAACCTTTATTAAAGACATTGAGGTTGCTGTTGGGACCTGGAGGTTCTTCTGATATGGACTCTAAAAACCTTCTACTTTGTTCACAAGAGATTCAAATGGGAATGCTTAAGTTCGTTATTCATCCAAATTAATTTCCCTTTCTAGATTTGATAAAATGCCTATCTTGAAGGCATATGGTTTGCAATGGGTTGACACCTGACTACTAAGAAATCTCCTACAGCTGAATCACAGGTCAGAATGAGAAATGTACCGCATTATCAAAAATATAATGCAATGCAGACCGAACTGAACAAAACCTAATTTTTTGGGTTACGACTTTTCTCTCAATTTCAGTTTTACCTGCCAGGAGTGTGTAATGATGTTAGCTCCGCCTGACGAGGTGGTGGGGGGTGGATGAGGCGTCGGTCTCAGCTCGACTTCCAAAACCTTACAATGCTGCCACCTACAGGCCAAAACTTTCAAGGCGGACTCCCTCAATACTGTTGTTTCCTACCCTTAACAATGAAAAACATACAAGATCATGGTACAAGACCAGAGCTCAAAACCCAGAATCCTGCAAAGAGTTAAGTCACCAGGTGATATTAAAGAACAGGCCCTTTAGCTTAGCTAGTTCAGTGCCGTTACATAATTTAATTAGGATCATCACACAGCAACCAAAGCTGTCTTGAGGAATTATGAGCCACAAGTTCAGATCACATGTGAATCCTTTTGCTCAATTAAAGCTAAGCAATTTTTAAGGTTTTTTTTTCTCTCTCTTTGCAGTATATGCAAAGAGCAGTGAAGCGTGGCCTGCATATTTTTCACATTAAAATTATTACATAAAGCCTGTAGCATTTGAAATACTTATGGAAATCAAAATGTTACACTCTGACCTTGGGCATTTAAACTTCATCATTTTTAAAGCCATTGTTGCCATGCTCTCCTTTGTTCTAAGAAAATTACTGTAGTTAGTTATAATAGCTGAATGAATAATTACTGGGGGAAGAAAAAAATATATAATAGTGCCAAAATGATTCTTGAGCCTATATACTACTAAACAGAGTTTTACCTCTGTTTTGAAGTCCCAGCATTGTGACTAAAGGCTTTATCCTACTTTTCTCTTCTCTACTGTACCTGTCAGTAAAAATCATTGCCTTTCTTCTCAGTAGACTACCCAATCTCCTTATCTTTATCAGGAAAAAACTCTGCTAAGAACTGGATGAGGGAAAAAACTTCTGCAGGACTCTGATTCTAGGCTGATCTATTTTTTAATGATGTAAGGACATGTGGCACCAAGCATATTAGGCTAATGCTCATTGTTGAGCTTTTTTGTAAACTTTTAAACTTCTCTCTGGATTTTAGCTTTCTTTATCACTAATTATATCAGAAAACACAGAGGATGGCAATATTTCCTATTTTTAACTGTGCTTTAAACTTATATAATTAGACACTGAATTATAAGTTCAATAATTTAAAATTATGGCTTTGGGTGACATTTGTTATTTGTACTTATTAAAGTTTCTATTTTCAAATCCCACTACCTGAAATTTCTCAAACAATGGAAGTATTGGAGAGAAGAAAAGAGGGAGACTGTGGGTAAATATTTAGTTGGGGGAATAAGTAATACTCAGTAAAGGAACATCCTTATAAAAATTACAACAGGAAGCCACAAAGAAATAAGTCAGTGCTAGAAAAGACATTACATTGAGCTGAGGACCTCTGCAACTTGAAATAGATATATTTATTCATCTATTTGTTGATAGAATCCCCAGTATTTCCAGATGTATTGCTTAAGATGTTTGAAAGTAGAATGAACAATAGAACTTCCAGTAAGTGCTGTGGGAAATTCTTCACTAAATCATACATCAAAGAGAACAGTCAAAACTCATTTTATAGTATTATAGTCTACTGAATATTTGCAACAGAAAAAGTATTCTGGATTTTTAAGGACATACACAAGCATTGCATCTGAATCTCATATTATTTATTAATTTCTTAGATGAGAGATACACAAAAGACAAAAATGATGCCACCTTTATTTTCAAAAAAATCTGAAAAAAATTAAATCTTACTGCTTTTGCGCCCAGATACTTGCAGGATTAACAACTCTTTTAAACACTAGTTGGATTTAGCAGTAATAAGAATATAAATACAGTAAGACATTCCTAAGGGGAATACAATTTTTTTTAAATTTCCATATTTGCTACAATAAATGTTATGCCTAGAAATTTTATGGCCAACAGACACACAGAAAATACTATACCCAGAGCTAGAAAACTGTTCCAGTACAAAGCAAGTCTGATATATTACCTTCCAAATACACAGCATATCCCTGGTAAAGTTGTAAATTATGATTGCAAATGAGGCCACAAACAAAATTTTGCTCAAGGCATGAATCATAAATTCAAACAATAATCATCTCCTACGTGAGGCACAACGACTTTGTTTACTTCCTAGACACTGTTTCCTAAACATGAAGATGAAAGTAGGTCAAGAAAATTTAGCATCTTTTTCTCATGAAGTGTGCTATGATATTGGGTGGCACTGCTTTCCTTTAAATTGCACAAACCTTTTAAATATTAAAAATCTATTTCACAGTGCTGGGTCCTTAAGCTTATTAACTTAAGGATGACTCATGATGACACAATGTCATCAAAACTATAGTCAGTTAGTGAGGAAAAATAAGTGATTTGCAATAGTTGCTACCGGAATTCTGGTGTGTTTTTCCACATTGAAAATAAAAAGGATAGTTAGCTAATGTTAAATAGCACTTTTGATCTGTATGATGGGTCTTGATGGTTTTCTATGTTTGCACGTATCTGAGGAGTCAAATTTTTTCTCTTTCACATTTTTACAATTTCTAAAAACCTAATTCCACCTTTTAAAGCATGAGCTTAAGAAGACTGGCCTTTAATTAAATCTGTTCAAATTAGAAGGAATTGTGAAGTTAAATCACTTAAATGCCAGTTCTGAGAACTGCTTTGGAAGAAAAGACAATTGTATAATAACGTTTGAAATGCAGATTTTGAATGTTAAAGGTTTTTATGGATAAAAACAACGATGAATAGCAGCATACTTGATCCTCTGTAAGGTCCTCAAGTGTCAGGTACATTCTCTTTCAGCAATGAATATCAATCATAACAATAGTCACATTGATTAAAGGCTCACAATATAATAGAAACTGTACTATATGTCTTATACAGTTATCCTATTTAATTTCACAATCGTTCTCTAAAGCAGAGACCATATCTATATCTGTTTTACAGGTTATGAAACCAAGGTTTAGAGAGAAAAGTAAAGTGTTTTGCCAACGGTCACTCTGAGCTAGGTGCTGAGCATTCAGATGTGAGCTACAGATCAGTCTGTATACTGAAGAAACCGGTTATCTATTTATTAAAGCTTTGTATCAGTATATAAACTGAGAGTAAGACATACAATTTGATTTTTAACCCTATTCAATTGAAATCAAACAACTTACAGATACTCCTACAATAAGGTGACCAAATTTTAACATTGGTAAAGCGGGACACCATTGGGGGGGCAGGGCCTGACAACAATGCAAACTTTGATAAGCAGTTCTCGATAAGCAGTTCTCAACAATTATTTGTTATTATTAAAGTTTAACATTATAAAATTAACAAAAATAATATAAAATGCATATCCTGGCGAAATAGCCATATGGCAGCCGACCGTATACCCTTCCTGTTCTCCCGTGTTCCCTAGCTTGTCCTGCATTCTTTCCAAAAATCAGGGCTTTTTTAAAATGCCACAGGATGCAGGACAAATTGTTAAAAATCGGGACTGTCCCACCAAAGTGGGACTTCCGGTCACCTTACTCTGGGGAGGGGTGGGGGGAGAGCCTACTTGTTTGTTCCAGACAATTTGGCTCCTTCTGAGCTAATTGTCCTTGCCTAGAAGCAAGGGAGGGAGCCATTCTCCTTCTGATACCTTGCCCAGGAGGGGAGTAGGGAGTTTACATTAGCCTTTTCATTTCCAAATGAAGTTACATTAACCTCTTCATTCCCAAATGGAGTTACATTAACCTTTTCAGCAGCCGAAAACCCATATATTCCCTTCTCATTCCCCTGCTCTTCCCTAGCTTGTCATGCATTCTTTCCAAAAATTGGGGCTTTTTTAAAACACCAAGGGACGCAGGACAAATTGTTAAAAATGGGACTGCCCCGCCAAAAGTGGGATGCCTGGTCACCTTATCCTACAAAGCTAATAAGCTGGCACAATCAGCTACATAAATGTCATCCAAAAAGTGTTAATACTTCAGTACCACCCTCTACTAGGTGGTAGGAATTCAGTGAAGAGTGAAATGGAGGTATCTCTGCCCTCAAGGAGACCTTATGGGAGTGGGAACATCAAGCAAATTTTTTGGTCTACAAATAAAATAATTAAAAATCTGAAGAGAGTATCATGGAATTCAGAAGATGTTTCTGAGTGGGTGACATTTAAACAGGGAGGAGGACTTAACATGCCAGAGCATAAGGGGTGTAGTCTAAGTCAAAAGGAAATGCCATGTGCAAAGTGAAAGGGAGGCACTCTACCGGCAGAGATCTCACAGACCACCAAGGCTTGTACAAAAGGTTTTTATTGGTGGGGGAGGGAGGCTGCAGAGCAGCACCAAGGAGGAGAGAAAAAGAGGAGAGAAAAGAGGGGAGAGAGATGAGGAGAGAGTGGGGAAGAGAAAAAAGAGAGAGAGAGCACAGGAGGGGGGGGGTGAAACATATTCTTATGTAGGGAAGTCTCAGAATGGTGACAGGATGGTGGGATAACCAATAGGAGTTATTGCTCCTGTGGAAAGAGCCATTAGGGGTGAGCAGCAGGTAACTGGAACAGAGTGATGAGGTAAGCCACTCCCTGTGCTTGGGGAGGAGTTGTAACTTTAAGAGTAGGAAGGGGTTTTCTGGGGAAGGGGTTTTCTGAGGCAATTATCTAACACAAAGGGCCCACAGCGAGATAAACCTAAGCATGTGTACACTAGAAACAGGTGTGTGGTAAGTCAATGGATGCAAAATGAAGACTCTTTGTTTCCACATCCACTTCCCCATTTTCTGTATCTCAGTCACCCATACCACTTCACCTCCACCCAATTGTATAAACCAAAATAATACAGATACTCAATTTCTCTTGGTCTTCACACCCCACATCCTATCAATCAACAAGTCCAGGTGCTTTGGATTCATTATCCTGAGCCTGCCCACTCCTTGTTATTCACAATTTCAATCCAGCTTATAAGCATCACTTTCCGAGACCACTGCTTCCACTTCTGTTGCCTTTGATTCCATTCTCCTCACAGAATCTGGAGTCATGTTTTAAAAATGTAAAACTGTTCACTTAACTCTTACACAGAAAACCCTCAGATAGTTTCCTGTTGCATTTCTTTCCCACGGCTTGAGATGTGGGGTTTTTACTTAGGTGCCAACTTCTAAATGAGGCCTTCCTTCATGGCTCAATCCAGGTGGGAACCACTCCGTCTGGTACATAATATATATTCCTTTTAACTCTCTTTTTATGGTATATCTTCATCTCCTGAAACATATGCTTTTTGAGGAGAAATCTAGTCTATCTTACTCACTGTGTCTACATCACTTTGAATAGGACATAATAAGACATTTGACTAAATTGAAAGGGTTGTAAAGATAAGAAGAAATCAAATCTTCCCTGGAACTTTTAGCCATCATAAAAAGTTGGTATTTTTACTCCAATTGAATGGGAAGTTTTGCGGAAATTCTGAGTAGAGGGACAAAAATTCATACTGCCTTTAAAGAATAGATTGAAGAAGAGCAACAACAGAATCAAGAAGACAGATTAGAAGACCAATTCAAAAATCCAAATAAGAAATGTTTTTGGCTTAGGGTGGGGGGCAGTATTAGCAATAGAGATGAAACAGATGAATTTGTGATGTAATTTCAAGTTGCTGATGGATTAAATTTGTAAAGGAAAGAGAAAAAATAAGAATTATATTAGATATATTTTATTATTGTATATGTATGTATATGATATATATATTTATACTTAAGTATGTATTTATATATGATACCTATTTATATTTAAATACATACATGGTGGAGGGCTGAGATGGGGGGAAGAAAGAGTTAAACGAATCCAGACCTAGAAGTAGGACAATGAATTCAAATTGGATCCATTTAATTATCCTGAGCCAGACCTAATTCTCTGGCAACACATTTTGGTCTGTTTCAGATCTGGTATTTCTCCGCACAGGGGCAATTCAAGAAAAGGTCACTCTCTTAACAGAAACAAATATCTCCTTAGCAGATACCCTGCTTGATTAGATGGCGGCCCTATAAGATACAAATAACAGCCCATGAAGGATAATGAACATTTACCTTTTCATTCTTTATGCTGGTTTTCTGAAGAAGACAAAAAAAAATTTGTCAAGGAATGTCCAGCTCCAAATATAACATAAGGAAGAATACATGGATTGATAAGGATTCTCACTGCGTTTAATTGAATGATCATGATGCTATAGGTTTCAACATTCCTATTCCCACTTCATCGTCCCTCTGTACAGTCTGTGGCACCATGGGTATGGGACAGAGGAGAGCTGCCTGATGCCATTAACAGCAATGTGTTAGTCACTGCTACTGAGGGTGTGAACCATGGTACTGGAGCTGAAGGAGGAAGCCCACATAGGAGGGGAAGAATGGCAATGATCATGAAAGAGAGGTGGTTAAAAGAACATAGCAAAAGAAGGAAAAGTTCTTGAGGTGTCTCTTGGTTCTAAGATGAAATGGTATGTTTCAAAAGGTTTCCTAGTCAACTTGATTGATATTCCAGAAGGTATAAAATTATTAGGAAATTAAAAATCACTTTTTAGTGATATTTTAGCCTTATGACAAGTGTAGCCATTATATTCATCTTCATTCTTATACCTTTACTATTTATGAAACAAGAATTTATTAGGCTGTGATGTAATTCCAAATTTGTTAGAGTCTAGTAAACAAAGATTTAGAGTGCATGGCAAAGGTTAAGGATGCACTCAAATGACAACAAAGGCATTATTTTGTATATAAATTGTTCTTAACTTTCTTGCAGAAAAGAATAAAACAGCTATTGGTTGACAATTTCCAAGGTAACAGAATACCATAGCCAATGTTTCACTTGATTCAGATGATTATGAGAATTAAATTATTAATGTTTCTAATTATAATCTGACATTGTAAGAAAAGCAGGGAAGTAATACCAAAATTAATACAATCGTTGTGAGCATAACTGAATTTCAATAACAGCTTTAACACATACCCAAATAAAACGTGGACAAAAGAAAAATGTGCCTTGATGTAAAAATCAATAAAATAAACTAGAAATTTCATTCACCACATCCTAATATTGTTAAGTTAGAAATGTGACCAAGAATGTTGACTTCCTGCTAACTCCAGCTGGGGATGGTTTGAGGTACTTGAGTCACAGCTATAAAGTACAAGGATAAAACTTTTTTCCTCCCACCCTGCTGGGTCCACTGGTCTGTTAGGGATTCCAAGTCGCCTAGAGTATAAATGAATACAGTAGAGCTTCCATACTTGACCACTACCCTACACAGGCCATTGCCTGAAGATGACCTAGTTTTCACAGACTAGAGATGCCATGTCCAGTATGGATCAGTACAGTGAGCGTAGCTCCTTATGTTGACCACCTCCATACATTGATCAGTTTGTTACAGTCTCTTGGGTGGTCAACTTACAGAGGTTCTACCATATATTCCTCAAGTGTCCAAAGATAAGGCAACCAAACAGTACTGCCCCCCAAACAGTACTGATTCCTTTTCCGTAATGGCGGGACAATTAGCTGGTAGTATGAATCCTCTTTGGCCTCCATTTTGAGGCAGGTTTTGGTTTTCTGGTCTATGCAGCTCCTGGGTCCTGGAGTGTTTAGCTTCATAGCAGTTCTAGTCATAGCACCTTTTGACCACAGGTTGCCTCACGAAAAACATCTGAGGACAAAGGATACACCTGTCCAAATGTTTAGCCTCCACTCTTGCCTGCACCTTCTCAAGCTTCTTCTTTTTCCACCTCCTCTTCCTTTTTCTTCATCCAGAAAAGCCTTTATCCTACTTATTTTCTCCCCATGGGACTTATTATCCCATCAGAAAGAGGCTGTCAGCAAGGGCCCCAGCATTCAACACCATGTAATGCATTTACCCTCTCAGAAGTAGGCACCAAATCCCTAATCTGCAACCTTGTTTCCCAGGAGAGCAAGGATATGTTTTTACTCCCTCTAGTGTCTCGGTCATTTTTAGAATGGATAAGATGGCTTGTAAAAAGCAAACATTAACAGGTAAACATACACACAGAAGGACATGTGTTTTCATGGCTGTTATACAGGCTGGCATTTAAACAATTCTTTTTGGGCAACTGACTTCCTAAGTCTTTAGATACTATCTCTCTGATCCTGTAAAACATAGAGTGAATCCCCTGACAATAATGATGGTTTCAAGTATCAGGAGATCCTCAAAACAGTATCTTGCTAGCCTAGAGGAAAGTGTGATTTTAACCCTAAACCAAGAAAAAAAAAGACAGAAAGAAAAAGGTTCTGCTGATGGTAATCTGATTCATTTTTCATATGGCAAAAATAGTACACAGAGTTTACCTAGTTAGTCTCCTTAAGCATCTCCAAGAAAGGAGACACAATTTCTAAAAATTCATTCTCTTAAAAAAAAAAAAATGAAAATGTTCTTGTTCCTCACATCCAGTAAATATGTATTTATTTATAGTGAAGCCATTTAGGCATATAATAAACCTGGAAAACAGAGATATACTTGCATAATTGAATAAAAGCCAGTGTGGTTGAAAAGCCCAGCAGACCCTCCTAATAGAAGTAATGCCATCTCCTTATTAGAATATATTTGAAAAGATACTTCTACAACCTGTTAGTGTTAATGCAGGCTATTTTAAACTAGATTTCACCACAATTTAGGTATCGTTCATAGTAAACAGAGCTCGCTATTGCTTTTGAAAGTTTATACTAAGTTCGCACTTCAAGAATGACTGAGACCTCAATTTCCAAGCTGCAGGCTGGAGCCAATATTTTATACACTAGTATAAAAGATTAGTGAGCTGTCCTAGTACTATTTCTACTTTACAAATAAGACGGTGGGGGGAGGGGAAAAAGGCCACACCACTCATCAAAGTAAGAAGAGCTTCCATGCTCTCTACTTGACTTCTCTGCACATCAGGAGTCAGCAAACCATGGAGTTCACACTTACAAAGCAGCCATAAGCCACCAAGTGTTTTGAAAGATTGGCTCTGGACTCAACAGAAAATGCTGACAAATATGATTCTATCAACGTTAGATTTTTTTTTTCAGAAAATTTATCAATAACAGGTTTGTGTTTTTTTTTTCTCCCCTTACCTTTGTCACATTTTCCTACAGCCTTGTATTGAAAAATCATGGTCACAAGTATAAACTGGTTTGCAAGGCTGCAAAGACATTTGTATTAAACATATATTTAATTTACAAACAGCAATAAAGGCAATCCTTCATGTCCTTAGACCACAGTCAAAAGTCTCGGATCCCAGAAGTCAACAGATTTGTGATATAAAATATTCTAACAGTGACCCAATAAATGAGTATTGATTAATCAAAATGAGACATGTATACAAGGAACAAAGGAACTAGAAGAGACAGCATAGCCCACCAAAACTCTTGGCTAGACTCTGAGAAGCAAGATACCAATATCTGTAAGAGGCTTAAAGAAGCATGAAGCACTGTTGTTATTCCAAAGAGGAATAAAATTCCACTGGGAGAAAAAATAGACACTATAGGAGACAAAGTATCCAAACTCAAAAATCTCTAAAGCAGTAAAATCAAGAATGAAAATAAAAGATAACTAGCTAATCCTCGTAGAGTAAGATCAACAGGGTTGCATCACTCAGGAAAGCTCTTAAATTCAAGGACCCTCATTTCTTCACAGGCAGAATGATGATAATACCCGTAACCTTTACAACGACTGTCATTTATATGGATTAAATTAGTTATGATCCCAAATGAGGTCAAGTGGGAACCTTACCAGAAAAGCCTTGTAAGGTATCAAGTCTAAATTTGAATAGCTTATCTTCAAGATGTTTTCTTATCCATATCTTGTTATCACACAGAACTCAGGAAATTCAAAGATGGTGACTGGATAGAGAGATCTTAAGATACTTAAAAACAGAAATGAGTAGCTGAAAAATAATTTATAATGCCATGGAAATTAAAGCATGACACAACTCATTACTTATCCAGACTTCTAATTATATAAAATATATTTTAACCAAGATTCCCTTCTAATTCTTGACAACCCATGGTAGCAGCAGGGACCTGTGTGTGGAAGTAGTTCTAAGACAAGGCTCCACAGCTCGCCTTGTCACTGCTACAATCAATAATGTTTATTAAAGATCTTTATGTCTTCCCAATGCCATGATATCCCAAGTGCTCTAAAGATTTTTCATTTAACATAAATCACACTTTTTTTTCTTACCCACCTCCAAAATAACTGATCTCTGTGTTTCCAACAGCCTGAGGTCTGGAGGCCTGGCTCATATAAAGACTCATAATTGCTGGTTCTGTAGAGTCTCCAGGGTTTCTACAGTAGCAATATTTACATTTTCAATACTGAAACTTTCCCACCAGATAATGTCACTTCATACACTGTAGACTCTCTGTGTCTTCCAAATGGTTGACATCTGATCCACAAGAGTCTGTTTTCATTAGACAGCTTCTCTTCACTTTTTGCACTGAGCAGCTAAAGAGTCACCTTACCTTGTTTTGTGACCCATTTCTTCAGGATTTTCCTTGGACAGGAAGATTTCTGAGGGAGTCTTAGTATTGGAATCCCTGGGTGATTTCTGTTGCACCTGTTTTACTCCTCACAAAGTCATTAGAATTTAGCTGAGCAGACTGACAGCTGGTAAGCACGAGTCTCTAAAAGAGCAGCTCAGCCTGACATTTTCCTAAAGTGCAATGGAGTGCATCCTATAACAGAAACTTAGCTACAGCCAACTACCTTTTAGTTTCATAATTTGATCCTCTCTCATAATCTGTTCCTAGGATTTCTCTCTCTAGTCTCGATGCTTTAGGCAAACTCTGAAAAATTAAAGGGAGGAAATGGAGAAGGGAGAGTTGGGGAGAAAGTCTCAAGAACCCTCTACCAGGAAATAAAAATAAAAAAGCTTGTGCAGTCTGTATTGGATACAGATGTATGCAAGACAGCAACTCTGTCCTGAAAAGTTGCCAAGAATGCACCAGCTACATATGGCCTTTCGGTAGGATGGAGAACAGCAATGAGATAATCTAGTAAACATTCTGTTGCTATTGGGAACAGAACTGTATATTGAGCTCTTGACCTGGACCAATCTGATACCTCAGCAGTTGATGAGTACCTTCTGTGGGAAGGGGTCTGTTGGTGTTCGTCCTATCTTCCCTTCTTGTATGACCCATGCCCACAGCCATGGTTCAGGCCCACTTTGGTTCTCAGCTGGATTCTTAAAATCACTTTCTAGATCTCTCCCTTCCAAACCAGCTTTCACACGGCTGTGGGATCAACTTTTCCAAAACATAACTTTGAGCATTTGATCTGATCAAAAGCCTTCAATGGGTCTGTACTGAATACTCAGTTTAGTCAAAAGGCCTCAGCATAGAAATCAGGACCCTTTTCTATAGGGCCTTTTTCTTCCTGCCTTTTGCCTTTGACCCCTCTAATCTGGCCTAGCAATTCACTGGACTCTCCAAGGTAAACAAATGTGAAACAGGAAGTGATGGTAAGGCATTCTGGGAGTTGCCTCCAGGCTTTGGAACTGAGGAGAGACAGGAATATCTCTATTAGAAGGAAAGTTGGTGGTGGCCAATAAAGGATGCAGGATCCCTGAAGAAGCTAGAAAGGGTTCTCCAACCTAAAGACGATAGACATGTTACATATTTTATACATATCACTCAACCAGATAGTTGTCACTAGACTTTACTCTCAGAACAGATTTTACACCCATATGGAGCTAGTGATCCTTGATGTTTACATATGAGGACACAGTGGTAACAGTAATCATTCTCAGCTTTGATTCTTTCTCTCCCTTCCATTAGCTCATGGACTGACTATTTAAGCCATGGCTTTCTCCTCTCTGACTTGGAAAATATTCTTTCCTTTCTTTAATGATAGCTTCATGTTTTCCTCTATTTGAAAAAACAAACTTCTACTTCTAATATGACTGCCCTGCTCCAACTAGCATTCAATAGGCCCACATGCCTTAGAAGTGTGGGAAAGAGGAGCAATGAATTCACAGCAGGTGGAGTCTAAGCAGGAGAGGGTCAGGACTGAGTGCATGGATGATATAAATAGCTCGTGTGTTGTATATGGCAAAATCACCAAGACCTTCCCCATGAAATGAGGAACACAGAGTAGGAGAAGATATTCATATTACATACGAGGTTGGACATTAAGTTCACAAACTCATCCTAGAAAAAGTGCTACCTACCTCATTGTTCAGTATCACTATGGTCACCTTCAAGGTACCCCTCCTTGGGAAGCTATGCACCAGTGCCAGCACCCACTCAAAGCAATTTTCAAACTCTTTGTCTAGATTGGTCATCGGGGCTGTCATTATATGGTCACTAGATGGCCAAGGGGGGTACTTCCAAGATAACTATAGTGATATTCAGCAATGAGGTATGTAGCATTTTTTTCTAGGACAAGTTCATGAATTTAATTGTCCAACCTTGTATGCCCAGTAAAGATTTCATATCTAAAATGTATAAAAATTTCCTGAATATTGATTTTTTAAAAACTCAGATAACTCAGGGTTAGAAAAACAGGAAAAGATTTGAATAGGCCCTTCGCAAGAAGATATCCAAACAGAAAATTATTTTATGAAAAAGTGTTGTTCATTCTCATTAATTATCTTGAAAATGCAAAGTCAAATCATAATACTATATCATGCCCATCCAAAGTTGCTAAAATTAGAGAGCTTGATGATACCAGGAGTTGACAGCTGCTCTGTGATCAGCTGGAGCTTTGCTATACTGCTACTGAAATATAAATTGGTACAAATACTTTGAAAACTTTAGCAGAATTTACTAAAGCTGAGCATACACAAACCCTAAGACTCAGCAATTCCATCTAAAAAAAAATGTATAAATACATGCATCACATGACATGTACAGGGTAGTTCTTTGAAAATTAAATACAGAATTACCATATGATCCAGCAGTTCTATTCCAAGAGAGGTGAAAACACACATCCACATAGAAACTTGTTCTCAAATTTTATAGCAGTATTATATGGAAGATATAAATAGCTAAAAGGATTAGCTATTTCTACTTAAATGCCCCAATGCCCAAGAATGAATGAAAGAACAAATTTAGGTATATCTATCCAATGGTATATTATTCAGCCATATAAAAGAATGAAATACTTGTATGTGTTACAACTTGGATGAATCTTGAACACACTATGCTCATGGAATGAAACCAGACATAAAGGTTGCATATTGTGTGATTCATTTTATACGATATATCCAGAATATTCTACAAATCTACACAGGCAGAAAATAGAATGACGGCTACCAGGGAATAGTGGAGGGGAAGATAAGGCAAGATCAGTGATGCATATGGGGTGTTTTTCTAGGGCAGTAGTTCTCAACCTTCCTAATGCCATAGCCCTTTAATACTGTTCCTGTGGGTCATGATCCACAGGTTGAGAACCACTATTCTAGGTTGACAAAAAAGTTCTGAAAGTGTAGAGAGGTGGTCTATTTGCATGACATGTTGAATACATTGAGCACTACTGAATTGTATACTTAATGTAATGTGAATGGTTAATTAATGTTACATGAATTTTACTTCAATTTTTAAAAGACATAAAAATGCCCCTTTTCTGTCTTTACTTTCATCTTCTCTGGAAAAGGTATCCCTATTATATACACATATTGGGAGTCCTTACTTTGTATAATGGTGGCACAAACTTTCATTACCACAATTAAGTCAAATTATATGACTTCCCAAAAAATATGACTCAAATTTTAGTGATCACTGTATATTAACTATGAGTAGTCATATAAAGTACAAACTTCACATTTACCTCTTCAGTCCTCAGTTCACTGTGTAAAGAATAGATATGCATAATAATCAGTGACTAATCACATCACTCCTTAATGTCTGCTAGTGATTGGTCACTGAGCATCTGTTATGTGGTTCATGTACAGAGAATGAACATATAGTTGTGTTGCCTCCTGTTCTCCTGGTGATAAATCCACATGATGTTTTATAAAAATTAATCAGTGAAGGAGAGAATTGACCAAAAAAATAAAAATGCAACAAAAGAAATGAAAAATAATGCCAAAAGTAAAATTCCAATCCAATGTAAATTGTATGTTATGGAAGAAATAGTTGACCATCAGATTGTTAGCACAAGATCTCAGTCAGTTAAGGTGGCTATAACAAAATATCATAGACTGAGTGGCTTATAAACAACAGAAATTTATTTCTCGCAGTTCTGGAGTCTGGAAGTCTGAGATTGGGGTGCCAGCCTGGTTAGACTCTGATGGCCCTCTTCCAGGTTGCAGATGACAATCTTCTTGTATACTCATATGGCAAAAAGTGGGTGAGATAGCTTTCTGGGGTCCCTTTTATAAGGGTACTAATCCCATTCATGGGGCTCCACCCTCAGGCCCTAATTATCTTCTAGAGGACCATCTCCTAGTACCATCATGTTGGGGGCTAGAATTTCAATGAATGGAGGAGGCACAAATATTTAGTTACATTGCACATGGCTACCCTTTGAGAGGTTCAGGCTATACTGTCAGAGGAACTCTGTGGAGGCAAACTTATCAATATAAATGAAGAAAGTTATTTTGATGAAAAGAATGAAGATGTCCCAGAGGAAGTGATGCCAGCAAACAACTTCACATTAAAGAAACTCTCAAAGATATTTCATGACATTGAAAGCTCTTAAGGATAAACTGTTGGAAGCTTATCAAAACCTAGAAAAGAATATGACAATATGCCAATGCATAGAAAAAATGTTCACTCTTTATTATAAATTATATGACAAGAAGACAAACACTGTGAAAATTACTCTTATAATAATTTCTGCAAAAAAAAAAAAAAAACAAACCGTTGACCTTTGAACAACAATTCAGGAGTTAGGAGCACTGACATTCCCCCATTGAAAATTGACATATAACCCTGGACTCCCCCAGAACTTAACTGCTAATAGCCTACTGTGGACTAGAAGCTGTATTGATAGTATAATCAGTCAACTAACATATATTTTGTATGTTTTATGTATATACACTATATTCTTATAATAGACTAAGCTAGAGAAAAGAAAATATTAAGAAAAGCACAAGAAAGATAAAATATATCTATTCTTCATGCAGTGGAAGTTGAGGAGAGGAAGAAGAGGGGTGGGTCTTGCTGTTTCAGAGGTAGCAGAAGTGGAAGCCCATCTACATATGAGCAGACCCACACAGTTCAAACCCATGTTGTTCAAGAGTAAACTGTACTTTAATTCCTAATGTTTCTCATACATACTTGATTTTTTCCATTTATAATTGATGATATATTTATAATTGACAATAACACAGCTTTTATTCCTGTGACAAACATTTTTAAGTCACTGAAAATTTGGAATTGTAATTCTTCCCCTTGATTTTTAAGATTACACTGCATGGTTTGAGCTCACACAGCCATTTCTATGAGCCCACACCTCTGTGCAAGGTTACGACAGCCTGTGCTCTATTCCCTATAGGTCATGTTCCAGTCCAGATACCATTACCACCAATTTAAAATATCTCGATCTTGTAGCAGTATCTTTGCCACATAATACTGGCTTAATTTGCTTCCACCATTCCCTCCTCACTCGATGACTTTGATCATATTCCCTTACTTTGTAATTCCTCCCCATTGCAATTTTTAAAAATGCACCTTCCTAAATGAAGACATTTTCTGATTTCCTTACCAAGTTAAGGTGATCCCTTTCTCCCTCCTTTGAAACCTCTACCTACTAGAGCAAAAAAAAAAATCCTTCAGTCCAAATTTGTTATAAAGGCGTATGTGTTTGATTTGGTTTTTATTTTGTTTTTGCAGATATGGAATTGCATGTTTAAAATGAGATATAGCTAAACACTTGCACATAACAAAAAGGAAAAAAAATGAACAAAGGAAGGGAAAACTAGAACTTCCCTTTTCCTCTAAATAAATATGAAAATCCTAAAGCAGAGCTTTTTTCCAAAAAAAAAAAAAGTTAACTCACTGTTATGGCTTTTTATTTGAGTATTTATAGAATACTGAATACTTGTAAAATATCTATGTTAAGAACAAAGTCTGTGTGAGTTTTATTCCTCATGGGTGTGGGGGAAAGACAACACTGTGCACCCTAAGTTGTTCAGCAGTCACTCCCTCAACCTCCTGGTTGCTGTGTTCAACTGTACTTCATACGTTGCCTTTGAATAAAGAATCGCTTGGCTCTGAAATTTCTTGAACCAACAGTTCTTTGTTGAAGACCTCACAAGACTTTTAATAAAGACAACTAAAAAGCAATTGATTTTCCCTGGTTAGAGTATGTATTCAAAAGATTGGTAAACAATATCTACCATGCTCTCCCTTAAGAATGCATCCTTTGATTTGTACTTTAAAGAAAAAAAATTCACACAAGTCAATATTTGTTTTCCTTTTATAATAACCACATACAGGGTTTTCTGGGACAGTGGTGCAATAGTTTTCTGCTCACAGTCTCATTCTATGTGATTTATTTGAAATTAGTTCTAGATAATACATACTTGGATCAGTTTCTGTCCACCGTACACACAAGGTACTACAGTACATTGCCTATGTCAACTGCCACCCCATCTGTGATAGTAGACATATCAACTGCCATTTTATTTATAACCCCATGCTCTTGGCCATGGTTGATTAAACCAAGAATGCACACCTGCCTCAATTTCAACCAACCAAAGTCCCTTTTCTTGAAAATTGGATTTTTGAACTGAAAGGCAGTCCTTTTGGGGGTATCTGGACATATAAGATATATGCTTAGAAATACAGAAAGGAAATTTCTACTTGTCATGCAGGGAAAAAAATCCATCTGCAAAGAAAGATAAAATTACTTTCCTGGTTCCGAATCCTTTCTTAGCTCAACTTCCTTCCTATAACTGGGTCCCATTAAACATCCTTACATTCTTAAAATAGATTTATTTCTTTTGCCTACTTAAGCTTATTAGACTTATTTTCTATTACTTGCTCATAAGAGAAACAAAGAATATTCTCACTCATAAGTGGGTGATAAAAATTGTGTGTAGGTACAGACATAGAGAATGGAAGGATAGACAATGGAGACTTGAAAGGCTACAAGGTAGGAAGGGGTGGATGATGAGAAATTACTTAATGGGTTCAGTCTACGTTATTTAGGTAATGGATACCTTAAAAGCCCCGACTTGTACATTATGCCATCTATACATGTAACATAATTGTATATATGCCCTATAAATTTATGCAAATAAAAACAAAAGAATATTCTAATGCAGCTGCTGAGAGACTTCATCTTTGAAATAAGAATAATGATGACACTGTTATTAATCTCAATACCAAACAAGCAGAGCAATGAGTGTCCTTTTAAAGTTAAAATCAACAATTATTTTTACATACAAAAATTCACAAGCTTTTCACAGGGAGGCTTTGTTACCTGTCCTAAGCTTGCTATGCAGATCTACCCTGCTTGACGTGTTATACATGAATTGATCTGCTACTCCACAAAAGCACATCAGCCTTTCACATGACAACCAGACCTTTTAGATCTGCAACCAGTTCTTGATCTGTGAGGGGTATGTGGTCTCAAACATCATACTATATCTTTTATATGAGACACTCTCCTAAATGAATAACAATTTCAACATCTTAACAGAGTCTGTGTTGGTTTCCCTGGTGCCACAAGGTCCTTACTGGGGAAAATGTCTCTCCTCTGACCACTGACCATAATGGTGCTTATTTGCTTCCTGTCTAATATTATTTACCTTTAGAAATGTTAGTTATTGATGTTTTTGAAACTTAATATTTTCTAAAATGCACTTGGTACTCTCTCCCACAGGATTTTTTTTACTTCATTCAATGTCTTGTGGGTTTTTAGCCTCATTCTGATCACAAAATAGCATACAGGAACTGAGCATCTAAACTGTCTATAAATTTGGGGGAATTAGGCAAATGGAACCAAAGAATAAATCTAGCAAAGATCTAATTTTCTAAGCTTAACAGACAACACATCCCATTTTTCCTGTCACCCCCATTCTTAATTTATTAAAAATAACATGATTATACAATCAAGCCCCAGATTTAATCATTTCTTCTTTACTGGAAACAACAAATAGGAGGATTTATTTCAAGTGAAAAACTTCTTGAATATTATCAGCTGTTTTAAGAGGTGTTTAGCCTTTAAATTTTTTCTGGTCCCACCAACACACAATATTTCAGTCTAGCATCTTAATCAGTTAGCTAGTCATTTATTAACTGTCTAGAAAACAATTAGTAAAGTGATTAATTTACTATTCCATTCTCAAGATTAATAATTACTTGCTTTTAATTATGATAAATTATTTTTTTCATTAAAGGCTCTGTCCCCATTATAAATTGAAATGTATTTGATTTTTATAAATATGTTTCAGTGAAATAGGACACATCACAGCAGGGATAAGAGTTCAGGTAATCTTTTTCAAAACTGACATTTGATTTCAAAAAACAGGATATATAAACAAAAAAATTACAAAAAATTAAAAAGAATCAGAATTAATATAAACATTTTAAAGTATTTTTCTACTAATAGTTATTAATGTATATTCATATAATCAATTATATAATATTAACTAACTCACTACCCAACTACTTATCAATTATCAATGGACTTATATTTTGAGTTTGTCTTTAACACTAACTACAGTAGCATGGTAAAATTTTGAAGCAGAAAAAAAATTAACAAATACAGAGATGGCTATAAGTTAAATTAAACTTCATCATCTTATGTATAAAATAAAACTTTAATAAAGAATATTTAATGTATAAGAGTTGAATTTATAAGAAAGCATAGACAATTCGACAGAAATAAGGAAAGATCTTGAATGTGAACTATAAATTATTAAGTTATAAAAACTTATATATTAGCTGCTTTGGAATGTAATCTGGAAGGTCCTTAAAAAGTTCAACTTAGAGTTACCATGTGATTGTACTTTTAGGCGTAATTACACTTCTAAGTATATACCCCAGAGAACTGAAAACAGATATTCAAACAAAAGCTTGTATGCGAATGTTCATAGCAGTATTATTCATAGTAGCCAAAAAGCGGAAAGAACCTAAATGCCCAATGATTGATGAATGAATAAAAACTATGTGTGTATCCATACAATGGAATAGTATTCAGTCATAAAAAGAATGAAATACAAATACATGTCATACTGTGGACGAACCCTGAACATGTTATGTTAAATGAAAGAAACCAGACACAAAAGGCCACGTAGATTCCATTTGTGTGAATTGTCCAGAACAGGCAAATCCATGGAGATAGAAAATAAACTAGTGTTCACCAGGGGCTGGGGAGAGGAAAGAATGGGGTGTGACCATTTGTAGCTACAAGGTTTGGGGGGGTATGATGAATGTGTCCTGGAATTAGATAGTGGTAACAGTTACACAACTTTGTAAATATGCTAAATACCACTAAATTGTATTCTTCTAAATAGTAAATTTTATGGTATGCGAATTACATCTCAACTTAAAAATTATATGAGAAAAATAATTTACAGAAAAGGAAAATCAGAGCATAACCAATGCATGTGATAATAAATCACTTGATTCTTTCTGTTCAGCATATTTCATCAAAAATGGCTGAAATGCATTTAATGATCTGTGTATACTGAAGTATCCCTAGTACTGGAAGGAATCCAGACACAGAGAATGCCCTGTTATGCTCCACGCAGACACAGAATAAAATAGTATTGTATTTCAGAAGCCCTTCCAGGACTTTGGATCCTAAATCAATAGAAAATTGCTAAATTAGAAATAGCAATTTAGAACAACTTGCAGAAAATGGACTGAAATGTTCATCTAAATTTTGATGTTAATGTAACACTAATCACTGAACTCATCCCAGTAGCCATGATCGTCGTGTGACTATTTGTGTACCTTGTGTTAGTTCCAGTGCCAGCCTTCCCCAAATGTGTTCTTTACTACAAAATATTCAAGAGGGAAAATGAAATGGATTTCCAGCCAGTTATCCAAAGTGAACACAGTTGGGGTCTTTATAGTAGCTAATAGAATATTTCACCTTTTCAGTGTAGTGTCTTGATAACACCAACCCTCATTTCGTGCCCTCCAAAGGCAGAGTGCCTCAAAGAAAGAGATCCCAATTCCTCAGAGTATGAGTGTGGTAAGTTGAAGTTTATCTATAGTCCCAGGCAATGTCAGTATACCGAAATGGACGCAGTTAGTGTTAAGTACCTTACTAGCAATTTCCCTTTTGAGCATTGGGATGTGATAAAGCATTAGAGCTTTACTCTTTGGAGTAAATGCAGTGCTGCATGGGCTGCAAAAAAATAGATTGGGGAGAACTTCTGGCAGCCATTTGTCCCAGTAATTGACCAACAGGGAACAATAAAGCAGTATTCCTCAATATCGGTATCCTGTTGGAAGCACCATACCCTTCCTCTTACACATTTTATAAACTGAAATGCTAGTTGGACAAGCACCCTTCTCCATTAAATGGATAAATCTGACCCACTGAACATGAGCAACAGCAGTGTAGCACCTACAAACGACAATGGAGAGATCCATTTCTGTGGCTTCCCAGAACTTGTGGACCTCTTTAAGGGTAAAAGCAATCTTTTCACCTTCTATCTTGAGGCAGTGACCATATTGGCTCTAAAGCTGTGCCTATATCCATTATATTATAATAGGAAGCATATCCAGCTAACTTTGTTCCCAAGTAACTCCTAACACTTTATAAAATTAAATAATCTGATGGGAAGCGTCAGAAGGTTTCACCATGGAAAGAATCCCATAGCCAACACAGAAGTGAGGATTTCATCAAAGACTGTCCCTTGCATGTTAAAAATGCATCATGCACGTCTGTAATAATTAAGGGATCCTGTTAATCTGAAAAGCATGATCTCATAACACATCATTTATGAATGAAAGATCACCTAACAGCTTATTTATCTTTACCTTAATCCAGTGGTTCCCAACCTTCCTAATGCTGTGGCCCTTTAATACAGTTCCTGTGGGTCATTACTGTAGGTTGAGAACCGCTGCTTTAATCTATTACTACTCAGTTGGAATAATAGTTATATGGGAGAAAAAGAGATGCTTTCCCTAAGTAACAGTCTGGTAGGGTTTCCCACCTCAATTCTTCTTTTCCTTTGCTATCTCTGGCCCCAGCATGTGATTTTTTTAAGCATTTCAAAATGTCAATACACAAACAAAGGAGACCAGAAGCAACCCCCTGCTATCATAGAATCTTGTTTTATAAACCGAGAAACACTGACATGTAATGAAACCTTATTCCCTTTTTTCCTTCCTCTTTGTAAATGATTTGCTTCCCCCTCCTTGTCCATGTATAAATAAACAGAAAAGTGTCTGTATATTTGGTGTTTTTTCTCCTCTGGTCTTCATAATCAAGGGCTATTACAGCAATAGATCTTATCTGCAGAATGGCAGTCCCTCTGCACCTTGGGTTCAGGTTTTTGTTTATGCTTGGCTGCCATTGTGGCTGTTCCTGATAGTTTTAGGTCAGCCATGACAGACTATGGGTGACACTAAATAAACAAGCTGGGAGTCTGGGACCTGCCAGGAAGGAGTGGTACTAGGGCTCACAGTTTGATTTTCCTTGATTAATCACCCCTTTTATTTAGAAGAACTTATTGTGTATAGTACCTGCTTGTCTGCCTAAGCAAATTACACCATCAACCAGCAAGGACTTAGAAATCCTCATAAACAAAGAGAAACAAGGAAGACAAGCACGGCTTACTCAACTGCAAAGTGAAGCTGCCAGCTTTAGAAGCATGATCAGGGCTGTTTATTTATTTTCCAAAATAGTGTATAGCTCTTTCTTCTGCTGCTTGTTATCCTGCTCTGACCTAAGTAACCTTGTCAAGCCGCCTCCCAGGTTGTCCAGATCACCACAACTAGCAGACTAATCATTCAGAATGATAAGAAGGGGGATGATTTTTTGTGATCAGTGTCTCAGATCCATCTTAGCTCCCCCTATGCATAGTCAGTGTGTGTGTGTTTTACAGCCACTAGGTTTAGAGAGGAAGCTGCTGAATGAGCCTGTGTTTTATTATATTCTCTGCTCTGTGACTCAGTTCAGAATCATTTCCTGAGTTCCTACTATACATGACACATGACAGCACTCACTGTAAAATTATTATTATCCATTAATATCTTCAAATTGCACTCCCGAATTAAGCAAAGACTTGAGACTTGTGTAGCTGGCTATAACTATTTAGGAAGAAAACAATTTATTCCTCAAATTCTACATAATATAAAAGCATGACTCTCGGGGATACTGAGAGCCCTTCAGTTCTGATTTGGCAAGTTGATACAAGGTCCTAAGATTTATATGCATTGCAATAACAAAGATAAGGATAAAAACGAAATTTAGGAAAGTATTAAAATAATTGGATAATAAAAACAACTACCAAAAGCTATGGACAGAGAATTCATGGACATATATTAATAAAGAAACTCACTGATAATCAAGAAGAATAGATATCAACATTATTAAAATATAATTTTTCACCTATCAAAAATGTAGGTTTTTAAAATTAAGGTTGGCACTTTGCTGATGATTACTATGGTAATCTGGGTTTTATTGCACTCTCCTGCTGTCAGTGGGAAAATAAATTGATATAATATTTTTGGACAGTTAGAATTCCCATGGCCAAGACCATATTCTAAGGCAGTCCTTCTCAAACTTTAACTGGTATATAATTCCTGGGGATCTTTTTTAAAATCCAGGTTCTGATTGAGTAAGTCCAGGTGATCACTAAGTCTTCATCTCAACAAGCTCCAAGACAATGAGGATTCTATAGGTTCAGAAAACATTCTTTAAATTGCAGCGTTAGGAGGCTTTTATGAAAGTGGGCGTGGACAGCAGGCAACACCAAAGTGCTAGCCAGGATGAGGGACACTGAGAGAGAGAGAGAGATGACCCGAAGACAAAGCCATTGCTTTAATCCTAGAGGTTTCCAAAGAAATTGATAAGTTCTGTTTTGGATGTGATCTCTTGGAGGTACCTATAGATTTGTGTAAAAGGCATGGGAACACCCAGGTTTGGAGCTTCAGAGTAAATTTTGAGTAGAGGCATATTGGGTTGAATCATATGAAACTGCCAAAATTCAACCTCTTTTAACCTACAAAAATGGCCATTTCATAGATATTAACATAGAATTAAAGTTGAGGATCATATTTGTGGAGATGATAATTGAACATGTGGAAATCTATGAGATTCATAAAGCTAAGCATGAGGATTGAAGTGAGAACTGAACTTTGGGAAATGTCCACTTTTAGGAGATGAGCAAACAAAGTGAGAGAAAGGAGTCTGTGTAGGTTTGTTAGAACTGCCATAAAAAAGTAACACAAAATGGGGAGAATATAACAGAAATTTGTTTTCCCATGGTTCTGGAGGCTACAAGTCAGAGACCAATGTACATGTCTATATCCTAATTTCCTCTCCTTATAACATAGTAATATTATGTTAGGGTTCATCCTAATAACCTCATTTCAATGTAATTGCCTCTTTAAAGACCCTATCTCTCCCTAAATGCAGTCACATTTTGAGTCACTGAAAGTTAGGTCTTCAACATTTGGGCAGGGACACAATTTATCCCATAACAGATACTGAAAAAGAATTTTCAAAAATAGAGGGAAGAACCAGCATTGTACTTTAAGAGACTTAAAGATGGAGAATCTCAGCCGAGTCCTAGAAATAAGAATGTAATGTGAGGATGATGAATGAGTTGTTAGAAGAGGCCACTGAACTTGGGATTTGGAGGTCTTCACTGACATTTGGGAAGGTACTTTGAGTGATAAAATCAAGGATGGATTCAGTCAGAAGGAAAAGAAAAAGAAGTGAAGACATTGGAAAAGGGTTAAAGAGACCCCCTGATACAAATAAAACAAACATAAATGTATTAGCAGAGGGAAGCTGGCCACTCCGTTTCTCTTCCATTGGGCCACCTGCTCACTTCCTCAGCAGGGAGCCCAAATTTTAGTACCTTAAACAATGCATAGACCATGTCCAGGACCATTTCTATACTACTATTTCTGATACCTTAAGGATAAAGTGTTCAGTAAGACTCACTGGCAAATCATCCCCTTCTGGTGACCACCAGCTTTAAAGAAAGGAAGGGAAAAGGTTCTCTTTTTCTCAAAACTCATCTGGGAATGAGAGTCAACAGTAAGTCATCCAAGTAACTTGGCCACTTATGTGACTATCTTAATTTGCTTGGGCTGCCATAATGAAATACCATAGGCTGGGAGATTTAAACAACAAATGTTGATTTCTCACAGTTCTGGTGGCTGAAAGTACGAGATCACAGTGTCAGTATGGCTGGGTTTGTGGTGAAGACACTCTTCTGGTTTGCATCTGGCCATCTTCTCCTTGTGTCCTCACATAGCAGAGATCAGAAAGAGGAAGCAAGATCTCTGGTGTCTGTCTTGGCGCCCATAGCTAAGTGGGTAGGGTGCCAGCCGCATACACCAAAGCTAGTGGGGTTGAGCCGGCCCAGACGTGCTAAACAACAATGACAACTGCAATCAAAAATAGCCGGATGTTGTGGCAAGTGCTTATAGTCCCAACTACTCAGGAGGCTGAGGCAAGAGAATTGCTCAAGCCCAAGATTTTGAAGTTGCTATGAGCTGTGACGCCATAGCACTCTACGGAGGGTGACACAGTGAGACTCTGTCTTAAAAAAAAAAAGAAAAAAGAAAAAAGATCTCTCATGTCTTTCCTTACAAGGAATGAATCTCATTCACAAGGACTCTATTTTCATAACCTAATAACCTCCCAAAGGCTTTACCTCTTAACACCATCACACCAGAGATCAAGACCCCAACACATGAATTTGAGGGGGCACCTATTCAGTCCATAGAGATGACATAGTTTTTATAATATTATATGGCAAAGTCCTGAAATTACCCACACTATGCTCTGGCACCTAAGAGGCAGTTTCTGTTGTCCATAGATGTTTTATTTGTCCTTATGATCTCTATACTGATATATATCACAAAAAAAAGGAACTGAATTTAATCCAAATAAAAACATTTTAGTCCTTCTTTATAAAGGTTCCTTTCAGTTTAAATTTTTAATTTACTGATAATTCACTCATCATCAGGTTCTACTATTCTTCTGTGGAAATTCAGCCATTTGAAGATCTTACCAACTTCTCTGTTCTTTTCTTGAAATGATACCCTAGGTGTATGGTGAGGACAGAGACTTACCAGGTCTTTGTGGCGGTGGGTTGAAGGAGTCCTCAGATCCGACAGTGATTCGTGGGTTCTCTGCTATCATGTCTCTTTTTTACCTAGTTGCATTCACATCTGAAGTCAGTAGCTGGTGTGCTTGATGCATGGTCCATTCTGAATTGATTGCAGCCTGGTGGTGACTCCACATTCACCTGACTCTTACTGGTGAACTGACATACACATCCAGCACTCAGACTCTGCTTTCAGTTACCTCATCAGTGCAAACACCAATATGGTAGGTGCACTGGATGTCAACTCTGCCCCAACTAGAGTATAAACTCTGCAAGGCCGGAGTTTAATCAGTAGATTTTATTCACTGCCATATCCCCAGTGCCTAGAGTAGTTTGTAATACATACTGGCATTCAGTAAATACTGTGGATAAGTCAGTGTTCTAGGCCCAGCTCTTGCCATGCAAAAAGAATCCCTTTGCATATTCTTTCCCTCTCCTTCTCACCTAGTTTCAAGTGTATTTGTCAAAACTGTAAAATCTTTATTTAAACATCAGAAAGTAAGTTTTAATTCTTTTTCTCACTGCATATAACTTCTCTAAGAAGTCTAAATCCTTCCCCTAAGAGACCCAGAAGCAAATCTCTTACTCATTAGAGCCTTTTCTTTGCTCCAGCAGAGCTGAGGGTATGGGGAGCAAATAAAGTTACTTATCAGATTAGAAAATGTGTGTTCCTCCTGTAGCCTTTTGGGAGAAGACCTGCCCACTATTGGCCCCTTCACCATAAGCCACTATTGCTGATGGCTAGTGACTAACCCCATTGGATTCCAGGAGTCAGCCCAGCCAGCCCAATTGAGTGTACTCTGTTTGAATTTCATCAATAGTAAAGGGGATCTTTCCGTACCCTATTAACTTACTGCTGATGAAATTTTTGATTAGTTCAGAATTTGGTCAAAGAAGAGAAAAGCTATTTATTGCTCTGCCTTGGAAACCCCTAAAACTTGAAATTTCTCCTTACCCTAAATCTCATAGGGTGAGGAGAAAGTCAATAGACAATGAAAATTCAGTGTGTATAGTATGGATGACATAAATGCCTGGGTTGAACCATTTAACATGGTGCAGAGTATAGGAGATAATAGAACTCCAGCGCCCTAAGCCAGCCAATACTATCCATTTTCTCCCTTCTTGGCCAGGGCCACGTACCGCTTGTCCAGATTTGGTAAAGAAACAAATTTCAAGAACTTTCTTTGTTATACAGTTCCACATTTTCTTACAGAATGAAACCATCATGTTCTTCACTGGCTGACAGTAATGCAATGGAAGGGCTGCAGACTGGGAAATGGGAACACTTAGTTCATATCATCCCAGGCACTTCTCTAGGCTCCACTGCTTCAGCTGGGGGGCCTGGATGACCCCTAAAATGCTGTTCTATACTTTTTCAAGACACTTGGTCCTTTTTGTCTCGTAAAATAAGATGAAAATAGTCCCAGCTAGAGGGAAAAAATAGTTGATCAACATTCTTCATTTTGTAAACTTTCATAAAGTTACTTCTAAATGAAAGGCACCTCTAAGCACTATTTTTCCAATCCAAGTTAAAATTACCTTAGCATTCCTTCACAGATAATATTTGAAAACCAGCTCTGGGTGGTAACGTTTTGCTTCCAAAATATATTTTAAATGGTGATGCTTTTGAAAAAGAGGATGTTGGCCAGAGTGGCTGACACCAGGATAGTTTAATTAGCTATGCATCTGCCTCCTATCCAGGCCCAATAAATATGCATTCCTCAGCACAGCTGCATCACAGCATGCACATTTAAATTAAAGAGGCTTCCTCAGAAGCTGGGGCAATCCTGGCACCTTTTCCCTTTGCCAGAAGCCACATCAAATCCTGAATCAGTTGTCTCCTTAGAATTTCTTTATAGGTGTCTTCTTGTGGCCATCACAAACATGTTGCCAGATTAGGTTTTCATATTGTTCTCTAATTATCTGGGGATTCTCTTAAAACTATAATAATAGCAACTAGGTTTTTTAAAAATAAAATTAGACCATTTGGGTTTTTATCCTTTTCCTCTTAAACAGATGCACATCAATGACACTTGGTGAAAGAGATTTGAGAACTATCGCCTCATAATTTTCTTTTTAGCTTCACGATAGCTTTTCTAGAGTAAAGCATCATTAATTGAAAGCAAAATTAAACCAAAAGGATTACCTCCTTTTTGTACATTAGGATTCGAAAGTAATTTATCTCAGCTAATAGACATCAGATTAACAGATATTTAAAATGAAATGCTATTGCTTGAATATTAGCTTTTTAAAATCCCATAGTATTATTTTCTTCCCAATCAAAAATCCCTAGTGACAGAGAAAAGGTGCATCACTAGGTCAGTTCTGACCAGTCTGTGTCAGTCTCCAGACACTCATCCACAGCTTGCACCTGACACAGGCAATGACAGATGAGCCTACCCACTGTTTGCTCTCCCCTGCAGAGAGGGCAGCCTTTCTTCTTTTCGAAGAGCCAGGGGGAGAAGGATGGCAAGTAGATGGATGGACATTCAAGAGGCACCTGCAGGGATACTGTGTGTGTGTGACAAGTATCAGTGGCACCTGTCACTACATGGAACCAGCCAGGACATGTTAGGACCAGTACCAAATCCTCCTGGACTGGACCCCGCATGGTGACCCAAGGGGGAAAACACCTTGTTTAACCATCTGCAAGGACCCTCTCCAGGCTGACCACTCTGAGACTTATCAGACAGGCATCAGCTGCCACTGCCCTCACACCATGTTTGTAGTGCATGCAGGGCAGTCTATACATCTCAAAGACAGCCACAGAATGAATGAGATAGAGGAAAATGCACCAGGTTAGGGATGAAGAAGGGGCAAGGGAAGAGAGAGATGGAGAAGGGGATCTCGGTGTTTCCTCCTACAGTTTGCTCCTTTAAATAATGAGAAGGTTAATGGCTTCTGCAGTCCTAAAATACACCCATGCCTGCCAGGTTTCTGAAGGTTAATTGCTGCTGCTGGGGGAGCTGCCCTAATTTGTGCTGCCTTTCAATGACCTTCCTGTAGGCAAACGCCAGAAGAGGCCTGCCTGCAGGTGTGCTGCTCACCCGAGAGGCCCGCAGCCCCTCCTAGAAAAATGTGGCACATGAGCCTGAGTTATTAGAAAAGTTTATTAGTGATTGTCAGGGACTGATATTCGGGGGCAAACGTTGCTGGGTGATTTCACATTTTTACCTGTCTTATAGGCTTTTTTAGTGGAATTTTCAATTATACTTTCACTGTTCTCTTCCTGTCACCTTGAAGTTGCTGTATTATCCACAATGTGCTCCTATGATACAATTCATACCTTTGAGAGGCTGACAGGAGAAGTGAATGGCATGAGGCCGCCAAGCTTCAGTCCACAGCCATAGTCTTTCCCTTTCCCCTGGTGACAATGACTATAAGTTCAAATAAAAAGATGGAGATACACTAATACATGTCTGAAATAGGAAATCCCAAGACAGGGAATAACCATTATTTTTTGCAACAAACTAGTTATAGTGACTCTGCAATTAACTGACCTACATTAGGTCAGCTTCCTAGACTGAAAAGTGGATACTAAAAATGTCTACCTTGCTGACTTTGGATATAGAGGTAGAAATGGGTACCCAAGCACAGGAGTTGATTTAGCCACTCATTTTTCTAGCAACATCTAAGAGATGCTTTACAGAAGTTCTTACTATGTGGCCCTCTCCCATCTTTTTAATCATTTGACAATGAGACACACACTCAGATACCCCCTGGTCCTTTATTCAAGTCATTCATTAGCAGGAGGCACAAAAGCAGGCAGCTATGTACAAAGATAGGAGACAAGGCCCTCTCTCCCAAGGGCCTTGTGCTGAAGGGGCTGCCCTGATCATTATTATTAGAGCCTCATTTCTTTGGTGCTAGAAAGAAGTTCTATCTTCTTGGGGTCTTCTTTTATAAAGTAATAAAATTAATATAAGCCACATGCCTTATTTGCTAACTTTGTAAGTGTGGTGTGGCAACACATACACACTCATCCACACAGAGCAATGGGTTTAGTATTGGAAGATAATGATGCTTTAATCCCAGCTCTATCACTGTGAATTTGGGTCACACACTTTGTTTCCTTATGCTCCAGTTCATTCATCTATATAAAATGGAATTAATACTTTCTGCCCCACCTGTGTCCCTAGGTGGTTGTGAGGGTCAAAGGAGATACTTTATATAGAAATGCTGTGTCAACTATAGAGGCTTATCAATTCAATGTCTTGTCATTATCAACTAATGTCTTGGTAGAGATCAAGAAATAGCTCCACTACATAAAATGTAAGACCTAGAACAAAAAAAGCCAGAATGAGGTGGACAGTTTCAAGCTGAAGAATGCTGGGGATGACGGCAGGAGGTGGGGGCAGGGAGAATACAGATATGGACAACAGCATCTAGAGGAATTACTAGTATTTATCAAATGCGTACAGCACAGTATCCTTTTCCCAGGCACATGAAATGAAGTATTTCATTTCCCGGACAAACTTAATGACAGATAGTGTGGCCACATTATTTGCTTTACAATGAAATGTCAACAGAGGTGTACTGTTCATCAGCAGGGTCCCTTCTCCAACTTGGATCTTTGAGAGGTTATGTTATACAGAAAAATCCCTGCCAACCCACATTAGGCATGGAGCATAAGTAGGATATAAACTTTGTTCTATTAAATCACTGAGATTTTAGGATCACTTGTTAGCTTGGTATGGAAGAAAAATACATTTTATGCAATGTATTTGCCCCTGTCTCTGCTACATTTTATCTACTGCTCACTGAGGAGGAGGAAATTCTTGCAATGATTTTCCTGTGCATAATTAACAATTAATAGCAGTGATCCAGGACTAGTCTGACCAGTAAGTTGTCTCGTTTTTGTTTTTTTGTTTTTTATTGAAAATTCATAAAGGGATGCATTATAGTTCAATTTTTTTATTTGTTCAAAGTTTGGTAGCTTATTCTGATGCAAATGCTGAGAGATATCTGTGCAGGGAGATCTGTGCAACTTTAGGATCTGGCAAACAGCAAATAACTGCTCAGCAAATTCTGGAGGGATGTTAATGCATGAAGTGGAATGCAGTTAGTTTTCATTAAGAAGTTCAAAGTTTGAAAAAATGTTATAAAGGATGGAAAGGGTAAAGTTTATTAGCAAAAAGAAAGAAGAAATTTTAGGAATAAGAGAGCAGAATTTATAGCCCCCAAGGAGCCCGCCCTGTTCTTGACCAGAGATGGGAAAACTGATTGGACTGGAGAATATCGAAGGCCAATGTCAGGGTATGTCAATCAGACATCTTTGGTTGTAATCAATAAAAACCAACTTTAATTTAAACAAAAAACAAAATATATTGAAATAATAATGATTAGGTCTCAGCATTGTAATGAAAGCTAACTGAACGGTCTTAGCAAGAATCAGTCGAAGAAAATGGGAATTCCAGAGAGTGGGGACAGACATACAGTTCTCCTCGGCGATAAATTAGCTTCGGCCACTTTCACTTTGTCCTTTTGCTCAGGTCATATTCTGGGGAAAAGGACTGGGTCATAGACTTTTGCCTAAGCCAGAAGAGATCAAGACACCTTGAACAGTAGAACACGCCATAAACAAGGTGGAGGCAGATTCTTCCTAACGCACATTGAGATAATGTCACCAAGAGAAACAAATGTTCAAAAAACTAAAAAAAAAAATTGCACCAAAACAATCAACAGGATTATACTCCTGAAAGCAGAAGACTGAATTTAGATTTGGTTTAAGGAATAACTAGAAGGTGTAGTAGATTGTACATAGAAATATCATTACCCAACTGACATTTGGAAATGACCCTTACCTCTTACTTTTGTGTATAGGGAACAAAAAAGAAGATAAAAGTAATAGTCAGATGACTGGAATAACTTGCATCCATGTGAAATAGATGAAGGGCTGACTTTTCAAAAGAAGGGATGAATCTGAACCCTCTGAAAAAAGGGTAGGTAGCTATAGACTTGATTTGGGAGTCGAGAGGGGGAGAATTTAAGATGACATGCCACAATAAGACAATCAAATCATGTAGAGAAGTTTAATACTGAGCAGATAGTGGTAATTAAAAATTATACTAATTTAACAACTTTGAAGGCAGCACACTGACTTCAAGATTTCTGCAAGTGATTAATCTGTTCTTCCCGTGATAAATTGAATCGAATTTCTATGTTTGGACTCAGTGAATGCTGATGGGCCCAAAATTGCCTTTTAAATCCATTTTTTAAAAATTCTTTGCCTCTCTTCCTTCTATTCATCACCATAAGAAATGTTCTTCGGATTGTAGTGAGTTCTAAATGGATTGATTGCTTGTTTTAAATAGCTCTCTCATTTCCTTTGGGGAAGGAATTGTACTTTCAAGAAGGCCTGCTCTGAGGCATAATGTAAGATCATGATTCAGGGCTTCTCTTATATTTTCAAACAGGAATATGAAATGAGACACCTACAGTACCTGAGGAGAGTTGGAATTTTTCTCAGAAGACAGGAGATTTTGTTCTTTTATCTGCACTGAGCATGTGGATGTGGGGTAGGCACATGCACAGGCATGAGCCTTCAGAAGCAGGCATAGAAAGGGCAATCAGGTTGAGAGCCATGAAAAATGAATCACGAAAGGGATAGAATATGTCCTTATAGGGAAAGAGTCTCTGACAAATAGGTGGGGATACTTAGGCTGACAGACAGTGAAGTGGGAGGATGAAAGTTTTCAAAGGTTAATAACTTAGTGAATTCTAAATTTCTAAAAATAAAAGAAGATATATGTTCTTACTTAAGAACTCTACATTCACAGTTAAGAATGTTATTTTACTTAATACAACTCCTAACAAAGAAAAGAGTCTGAAATCTAAGTATTGGATTTGAAATATATCTTCCCCTGGGAATAATGAGTTCAAAGTCATGGTGGCTTTGCAGCTCTCCCCCAACACTGCAGAGGGACTAATTGAAGAATGGACTGTGGGGACAGATCTTTATTGGGATCTTTCAGAAGACAATCTTCTAAACCAAAGTATTTTGTAGTTTGAATGAACTTAAAGTGAGTCTCTGAGGCTGACTCTGAAAGAAATTCTAAGTCCTAGGACAGGTTTGGAAGTTTTTTTGTTTATAATGTTCACAATTAAAAAAAAAAAAAAATCATAGCCAGCTGTTCTGCTAGTGATACCTTGCCAAGACCAGAACAAGAAGGAAGGATCTCAATCACACAAAGAGGATTGTTTAAACATTAGGAAAGACTTCCTGCTTTGGTTCAGGGGAAAAAAATATTGTACTATGGTTCAAGAACACAGACTGTAGGCAGAGGTTTACCGCTATCAGATTAAAGAAGAAAAATCACAGAAAGTATATGAGCGTCAATTTTCTCTTCTTTAGAAAAATAGTCTTGCACTGGTTTTTCACTCATGCCACTTACATCATTAGTGGCAGAGCTATGTCTAGAATCCAGGTTTCTGGATGTCACACTCCCCCTTAAACTATAATCCATCTCTTGTTTATGTAATCAAAGTTTTGATACATACTGAGAAGAGAAGTGGGGATTTGTTTGGAAAGAGTTGGTTAGAGCTATTCATTTGAAGAGAAGGAGACTTTCTTACTACCAGTTGTAGAAATGATTCAAGAAATGCTTAGGAATGCTGAAACTGCTACCTGAAGTTCACCTGGAAAAGTTTATATGAGTGGCTGTCTTGAGCTGCCTCTATGAACAGAATGAGAAAAGGAGTTACCATGGATACAAGCTACCTGTTAACCAATAGCAGTTAAGAGCACTTATTTCCCTTACATGGTATACAGAAGCCAATCTTGAAGTATTTGTAAGTATCCCACCAAACAAAAGAATAGGCTGAATGCCTCGGTACAGTCAGAAGAAGCAGACTAGATGCAGCAGTCAGGAGCGGTAACTCAGAAGGTGCATCACCTATATAAGGAATAGTCCAGAACAAAGTCCCTAAAATGAATCTGGAAAGAATCCACAAAGTCTTTCATGAAACAAAGAACAGTACCTTGCCATGGTTTCATATAGGATGAAACCACATTGGAACCTGGATCTTCCCTTCTCATCCTCCTTCTTTTCTTTTACCCAGCTTTGGAGAAGCCAGAAATAAAAACAGCATCTGAAAGTTAGAAGGTAGGTAAAGTGGAGGATGAAGGAGAATAAATAGAAGGGAGGAAAGATTGGGGTGGGGGGAGGCAAGAAGAAAGAGGAAAAGAAACTGACCATTTAACCTCTCCCCTCTACAAACTTCCAAACTTGGGTCAAGCTTGAGCTACAGTGGGGAGAGGGGAAGTTTGGTTTTGGAAGGGACATTAAAGTTTTGATCTTAGACTCAACTTGACTTAAATTATTTTGTAGTAGTGGGATAGATTATTGTTCAGCAATGGTTCATTCTCCTTTAGTTCCTAGAGAAGTATGCATCCCTGCTTATTTAAAAATGTGGGTTGGAAGTGAGGATGTGACCGTCCCAAGTCCAGGCCTCTAATGAAAAGGATGAGTGCTTTCCACCACTGTTTGGGAACTCTTGACCTCACTATGAGAATAACATGCCCTGGAAAGTGTCTACCCCTCCAGGTGGGTCCCATACTGAGAATAAAGGGAGTAGAGTTGTGTCCAAATCAATCTGGGCTGCTATAACAAAGTACCATAGACTTGAGTGGCTGATAAACAACAGAAATTCATTTCTTACGCTTCTAGAGGCTGAGAGGCTATGATTAGGCTCTGATGAGGGACCCCCTTCCACACTGCAGACCACATGGAAGAAAGAAAAGAAGAGAGCTCTGGAGTCCATTTTATAAGGGCAGAATCTTATTCAAAAGGACTCCACATTCATAACCTAATTACTTCCGAAAGGGCTCACCTTCTAGTATCATCACATTATGGGTCATGATTTCAACATATGAATCTGGAGGAGACACAAATACTCAGACCACTGTGCAGCCTGAAGCAGGCCTCAAACAAACCACTCGCCTAAGAACATAAAGACTCATGCTTATTTCCTGAGTTTAGAGATGGTTGTTACAAGTCATTATTGTGGCAATAGTTGGCCGAGATCAATAGTAATACATATGCATAGATTAAAAGTCGAAGAGAAGAAAACAATACTCAGTAAAATGTTTTCCTCCTACTACATTACTCCAGCCCACAAATTCCCCTTCCCATCAGCAAATACTTTTATTAGTTCCTTGATGATATTCCAAATGATATTTGATGCATACGTAATTAAATATGAATGTGATTTATATATCTACTTTCCTCTTTATTACATGTAGGTAGTTTAGTGCACAAGGTTAGATAATTAAGTTTGCAAACTCATCCTAGAAAAAGTGTTACATAGCTCATTGCTGAAGACCACTACGGTGACCTTCAAGGTGCTCCTTTTGGGAAATTATGTATCACTGATGCCAGTGCCTAGTCCACCCTTCAAAACAATTTTGTAACTCTTTTTCCGGAATGGCAATCAGAGTTATGGTCATACAGGTTCTGACAATTAAGTTCATGAACTTATCTGAGGGAAAAGTGCTACACAGCTCATTGCTGAATATCACTATGGTCACCTTTGAAAGATTCCCCTTGGCCATCTTGTGACTATGTTCAGCAATGAAGTATGTAGCACTTTTTCTAGGATGAGTTTACAAACTTAATTGTCCTCATGTTCATTCTCCTGCCTTTTTCCACTTAATATTTTATTTCAATGCACAAAGAACATCTTCATGTTTTTTGCCACCATATGGTAGACATTATTTTAATGTATGGGTTATAGCTTCTAATACAGTACCTGAGAAAATATTAAGAAAGGCTAGAAGATCTGCCTAATCTATTGTCTAGAAGTAATCTTGAAGAACTGAGGGAATGGAATTAAAAGGTTGTATTAGAAAAGAATAAAATGTTTTCCTCCCTTGAGCCTAGCCCATTTAACAAGCCAATTGTCAGGATTAAGAGTTAATACATATAAATCATTTGGAAAAGCTCTGGCATGTGGTAAACACTCAGTATATATTTGATACTGTAATTACCATTTTCATGATCTATTCTCTTGCTCTCAGGACCACCCCAATCAATATATTGGAAAACTCTGAGGTGGCATCATTGACCTCCTCCACATTCACCCTAATAGTTTTATGGTTCTCACCTGCCCTTGACTTTTCTGTCTAATGTTCTGCTTCTATCCCACCAAGAACTCCCATGCCGGGTTCCCTCATTATCTCAGTCTCCCACTGGACCAGCCTCATGTAGATCTGAGAGTCAGAGAGATGGCTCAGATCTGAGCTGTTTGTTATTTCTTGTGTGATCTGAAACTTTTGCTGAACATCATTTTCCTAACATGCAAAATGGAGAGAATTACACATAGCTCACAAGATTTATGTGAAGTTTAAATTACATAAGGTAAAAAAAAAAAATGCCTGGCACATAGTAGCTTCTCAATAAATGTTGACTCATGTGACGGTAATTTTCCCTCCTCCCTTTCCTTATTGACAATTGCCTCCATTTCCATAGTTTCACCTACCATTCCCCATATAAGTGGTCCCAAATCTGAATATATATTACATCTTTCCTTTTTTACAGATGGGAAAGAAGTCCAATTCCCCTTTCCCAAGTGCCCATGGAT
>CAUYQV010091636.1:0-18033 GCA_963574575.1 Galagoides demidoff
GCTTGAGGCCAGGAGTTGGAGGTTGCTATGAGCTGTGATGCCATGGCACTCTACCCAGGGGGATAGCTTGAGGCTCTGTCTCAAAAAAAAAAAAAAAAAATGAATGGCAAGAAAATCAAATCAAAGGTTTATTTTGTTCTAAACTTGCCATTTGAATTCTCAAAGTTTAGGATGTAAGTACTTAACTGGTTTGTCTATCTTGTCTACTTTTACACTCATAATAAGCATCAGTCTTTTTTTTTTTTTTTTTTTTAGACAGGATCTCAAGCTGTCCCCCTGGGCAGAGTGCCATGGCATCACAGCTCATAGCAACCTCCAGCTCCTGGGCTCAAGCTAGTCTCCTGCCTCCGCCTCCCAAGTAGCTGGGGCCACAGGCGCCCGCCACAACGCCCGGCTATTTTTTGGTTGCAGCCGTCATTGTTTTTTGGTGGGCCTGGGCTGGATTCGAACCTGCTACCTTGGGTGTATATGGCTGGCGCCTTAGCCACTTGAGCCACAGGTGCCAAGCCATAAGCGTCAGTCTTGATGAGAACCCTGAAATTCTGACACAGCGTGTGGAAGATTCCTTTTAATCAGGAAGGCATATGGAACTGAGAATCTTGAATCTGTGTTTTAGATATGTCACTTTACATGAAGGAGTTTCCTCCTGTGTAAAATGTGTGTTGGGTTGGAGGGAAAATAAATAAAAATTTAGAGGAAGGAAGTAATTACTAAATTTTAAAGAAATTTTTTCAACAGTAAAGAGTTGAAACTGCTTTTTCTGTTCAGTGTGAAGCCCCTAAGCCAAACGTCATACTCCCGACAGCTGCAGTGAACTAGGTTTCCCTGATTCCATTCTCCATATGAATAGGGTAGTGGTGTGGTGGAAGAGGCATGACTAGGTTTGGAGCTAGTCTTGTGCTCTTTGGCAAATACTTTTCTTTAAACCCCAGTTTCCTCCTCTTTAAGGATGATTCTAGTACTTACCTGTAGGTTATTGTGAAGATTAAACACATAATCTATGTAAAATACCAGGCTCCTAGGAGATACTTGTGCAATCCCTTCTTTTTTTTTAACAAATTATGAATATGGGATTTATTTATATTTTTATTTTGAGAAGCTAACATCTGTTCATATTTATTACATTTTTAATCTTTAGGACTTCTTTTTAGGAAGGGAAATACAAGGCTCAGGTTTAGTCATATGTCCACATAGTGATTAAACTTGGATTAAAGTCTGGTTTTGAATTTGGAGTCAAAAGTGGTTTTTCTGCTTCCTTACTGCTTCACAAGTTCTTTGTCTCCCTACTTAACAAATACTTCCTGTGTTGTTACTGCCCCTATAGGTACAAATCACCCAGTGTCTGTTTATTGGGTCCATCAGGGCCAACTTTCCTAGGAAATGAGACAGTCACCTGTGTGCAGCTTTTGGCTGCAGTTGTTTTATTGGTAGGATTATACATGATAGAACCTTTTAAGAGTCCTTCAAAATAAAACAAGCCATAAATATGACCCTCAGCACAGTGATCATTTAATGGTCTTGTGAATGAGGCTAGTGAAGAGTGAAGCCAGGCGTCATTTACTCAGTGTGTTAGGTGTGGAAAAGAGGAGGGGCAGCTGGTGTGTGGAAAGGTAGAATCAGGATTCTGGAGATCAGAACAGGTGCTAAAGATGTGCCCCTTCTTTACAGATGCTTATCAAAACCCCTAACCCTTCTTTCATGTCTGTATCTATCTATTGCACTTTGTATGTGGTTTTTTTCTGAATCTCATCAGATGGGACTCCTCCCTCATTTAAGCTAAAAGAGCATTTTGTTTGGCCTTACTCTGGCATTTATGTGTTCTGCTTAATGCTACACGTATTGTTCAGTGTTCTGAAAGGAGATAGGTTGAACTAGATAATTAAATTAATTAGGTAACTTAAAGAACTCTTTACAATGTTTGTGCAGGTTTAGGGTCAGCAAGGAATAGTGTAGTTCCCATTCCAGCTGCACCAGGCCCAGAGGGGTGGAGGAAGGAAGCCGCAGAACCCCAAGAGATCAGCTGGCAGCAGGGAGGAGCTGTGGCTTCTAGTTGAAGGGTTTGGTCAACCTGCAGTGAACCTGCCAGAGAGGAGTGGGGGAGAGAGACCCCAGCCTTTCGCTTTTCCTATTCTCTGACGTCCTGCTGAATTGAAGTCTGCTTTGCAGGACAAGTTGATACGTTGGGGACAAAGAATAGAGTGGAGAGAGTGGATCTGGAGGGACATTGAAATACTCTTCAGAACATTATGATTACTACAGTATTACTCATTTTCTCTATGTGATGAGTACAAATAAAAAACCCAGTGTCAGGCTCCTTTATGCACAGTCTCAATTGTCTCTTCTTAGTTATGCATTTTGAAAGAATAGTTGACTTGCCTGTCCGTTTTTCTAGTCTCAGCTTACTTGTAAAATCATCATAATCACGCTCTGCTAGTAAGAGCTAAATCCAGTGGCAAACTTTGAGAAATAGAGTACTGATCAGTTACTTTCTTGCTTAAAACTCTCTTCATAGTTTCCACATTGCCTGTTGCAATGTGTTCTGAAGTATGGCTCTGAACCACCTGTATCAAAAACCAGTTGAGATTGTTCTTAAAAACATACATTTCCAGGCTCCACCCCGACTTACTATTGAACGAGGGGACCCGGGGGTTACACTGACGGGGCTTCTCCTTCCTTCACTTCCCATCACCATCAGCGGTAGAGAGATGTGAACCAAAGTTGTATGTTCTTTGTATTATAATTAGAAGTTTAGGCTCGGCCCCTGTGGCTCAAGTGGCTAAGGCGCCAGCCACATACACCTAAGGTAGCGGGTTCGAATGCAGCCTGGGCCCGCCAAATAACAATGATGGCTGCAACCAAAAAATAGCAGGGCATTATGGCGGGTGCCTGTGGTCCCAGCTACTTGGAAGGCTGAGGCAGGAGACTCGCTTGAGCCCAGGAGTTGGAGGTTGCTGTGAGCTGGGATGTCACAGCACTGTACCCAGGGGGACAGCTTGAGGCTCTGTCTCAAAATAAAAAAAAGAAAGTTTATTAAAATATGAGGTTTTTTTTTAAAGTTTGCATTTAACAAACTAATATATTGTAATTGTGTTATTGCCAAAATAGTCATGGGATTTGGGAAAAAGAAAATTCATAGTGGAATCTAGGCAGTATGGCCGTGAAATAGGACAAGTTTTCCTGTCCTATTTCACACATCCCCTTTCAGGTCTGTCATGTATGATCTCAATGTGTTGAAAATATTGCAAAATTTGGGGTCCTTCTGGAGTGCAATGCCTGGCCCTTTTTCCTCCCCCTGTTTTGTTTGTAGTTGATGTGATAAAGGTATGTATTAACGAGATGCAGTGATATTCAGTATGTGTATACATGTGTAATGATCAAATCAGGATAATTGGCATTTCTATCACCTTAAATATTTATCATTTCCTTGTACTGGAAGCATTCAAAATTCTCTCTTCTAGTTTTTTGCAACTATCCATAAGTTAGTTAACTCAAATCACCCTGCACTGCTGTAGAGGGCCAGTCCTGCTGTCTGTTCTCCCTGCTGGACTGTAAATTCCTTGGAATAGGGGCTTCCTCTTATATATTTCTGTGTCCATTAACCACCCTCTCCTGTCCTTTCCTCCCCTTCTCCCTCTCAGCCACCAATAACCGTTGTTGTACTTTGTGTTTTTATGAGTTTAGCTTTTTTTAGCTCCCACATCTGAGTGAGAACTTGCAGTATTTATCTTTGTGAACTGGGCCTATTTTACTAATGTCCTCCAGGCTCATCCACAAATGACAGGATTTCATTCTTTTTTGTGGCTGAATGGTATTTCATTGTGTCTCTATACCATGTTTTCTTTCTCCATTCATCTGTGGATGGACACTGGTGTTGCTTTCGTATCTTGACTGTTGACAAGCACAGCAGTGAATGTGGGCCTGTGGATATCTGTCTCTTCCACATACTGAGTTTCTTTACTTTGGTTACATATTTGGAGTAGGATTGCTGGATAATAAGGTAGTTCTGTTCTTGCTGTGGCTTACCTTTGAGAACACTGGCTGACAGGCTTAGAACCTCTGGAGGATGGCTTAGTAAACCCTGCACCCTCACAGACACTCATACTCTTTCCACCCATGCTAAATAAGTTGTCTAGAGCCCTGTGTGTGGAAGTGCTGAGCTGGGGTTTAAATCTTGGCTTGCTGTTGCTTGAACTCCTTGCATACTTAATTATTTAAAGTTCTCGTCAATCCATTTTTCTACTTTTTAATTCCTTGCCTTTGATTAAGCTATTTCTTCTGCCTGAAATCCCCTCTGCTCTTTTTGGCTTGGCAGCTCCTTACTTTTCAGTGTTCAGTTAATGCCTTTGCCTCCTTGATAAAGTGTTTTAGGATTTGTCTTGTCCTTTCTTGTCACTGGACTCTCTTTTTGGGTGTCTTGCATGTATATAATATGTCCATGTGTGCTGTGCGCACACACTAGCTCAGGCTGCAAGCATTCCAGGTGGGCTAATAATTTGAAACTCCTTCAAAGGGCTGTTTCTTACATCCTCTGTGACATTTCAGGATAACAAGGCCAGTGCCATGGAGAAGCAGGAGGAAGAGAGAGACTGCTGGTAGTCTTGTTCTCCCTCCCTCCTTAACGCTCACCAGCATGTCCTGTTTCTGAAAAGCAGATCTGTCTTCCTTACGAAGGAGTCCATAGGCACGTTTCCTGTGGCTCCTCACCCTTTTCCCCGGCAGCCTGTCAGATGTGAGTATTCTCTCCACTGGAGGAAGCAGCCATATAGCCTCTTCTGACGTCTCCGGTGGCTTAGCCACCCTGTTGGTTAGGGCCTTTGGAGCACTTGCCTCATGACCCACTCCAACTTTGGTCTGCTCTGGAGCATTTAATTTTTTTTTCTGAGACAGAGCCTCAAGCTGTCGCCCTGGGTAGAGTGCTGTGGCATCACAGCTCATAGCAACTTCCAACTCCTGGGCTCAAGCGAGTCTCCTGCTTCAGCTTCCCAAGTAGGTGGGACCACAGGTACCCGCCACAACGCCTGGCTATTTTTTTTTTTGGTTGCAGCTGTCATTGTTGTTTGGTGGGCCGGGTTGGATTCGAACTCACCACCTTAGGTGTATGTGGCTGGCGCCTTAGCCATTTGAGCCACAGGCGCTGAGCCAGCATTTAATTTTTTTAATTTACTTTACAAGCCTTCCTGCTAGGCTGTGAATTCCTTAAGAATAGGGGCTTCCTCTTACTCATCTCCGTATCCCTTCTGCCTAGGGCCATTTTTGGCAGGGAGTGTGCAGGGCTAGAGTGATAACTAGCATAAACTGGCCCAAATTCTGACTGTCTTTTGTCACCTGTATGTTCTTGGCAAGGTACTGACCTTTTGTAAGCTTCTGTTTCCTGGTCTGTAAAATGGGGCACATAGTAGGGCACAGCCATGAGGCGGTGGTTATCATTGAGGAGATGATGCAAGCAGACGACAGAGCTTGCGCTTTGGGTGTTATTGAGTGTCCAGTACTTCCTAGGTGCTTGGGGACAGATGGTGTCATTGCATAAGCGCATCCTTCAGGTCCTTCAAGGTCTAGTAGAGCATTTTCAGTCATCCATTTCTAGTGTGTACCAGATGGTGTGTAAAACACGGAGTGTAACAAAGAAAGTCACTATAGTCTAGTGTGGTGATTTACAGAGAGACCCTGCTGGACTGTAAATTCCTTGGAATAGGGGAATTACATATTTTTATGTCCCTTAACCACCCTCTCCTGTCCTTTCCTCCCCTTCTCCCTCTCAGCCACCAATAACCACTGTTTATTTTCTGGTCCTGCCAGAGGGGATTAGGAAAACCAGGTTCTGAGAGGTGAGCTCTTGTGGGGTCTTGCTGGTGGCTTCCAGGGGTCTTTTCCTGGGAACTCTGCACTTTCCCTGTCTTCCCCTGGCAGTCATGCTGTCCCGGGCTGGAGGCCAGGAGGCCAGGGAATCTGTGGAGACCCATTTCACTGGCGGAGGAGCTGCTCCACTGACTGGGCTCCCCAAGTCAGGTTAGAAGCCTGTAGATAACCCAGTTGTTTTAGTCCATAAAGAAGGACGACTGCCACTTTTAGTGTCTCGCTCCTTCCCCTTTTTATTAGGGCCTTTTAAGAAGATTCCTTTGGAATATCTTCCCATCCCCCACATCTTCTAACCACCCATCCAATCCAGGGGAAGCTTGGCTTTTGGACAACAGAAGGTGAGTCATCAGCAGATCCTCCCAGAGCAGCTCAAAGAAGTAGGTAAACTGGTGTCCTTGTGGAGTGAGGAAAGCCCTCCTGAGCCAGGGGACCGGCCAGCTGCCAGCCAGATGGACCACACTCCTGGAAAGTCCCAGGCTGCCTCTGACTAGCTTGCCTTGTTGCTGTCTAGGCATTGAACAAAGATGTAACACCCTGTTTGAATCCATAATTCTATAGAAACTTTTTTAGGTTTTGGAGATTTTCTTTTTTTTTTTTGGCCAGGGCTGGGTTTGAACCCGCCACCTCCGGCATAAGGAGCCAGCGCCCTACTCCTTTGAGCCATAGGTGCCACTCTGGTTTTGGAGATTTTCTGAGCCAGACTAGGTGGTCATGAAAGTTAGAGATGACATAATTTTAGATATACTTAGATTCAGTTGACATACAGTGTATATTTAAAATAAAACAGATACTACCTACTTAGATAAACAGAAAATTCTGGCTCATTTTCTTGAAACTAAATTATTGGTAGAACTACAATACATTCATGAAAGATGTCCAAGTGATACATATGTACTTAACTTGTTAAAACTGAATGTAGAGAGGGAGGCTCTCCCTTTTGCAAAACTACTAGTTTCAAAAGTACTTGTCTACTGGGTGTTCAATAAATAGTAATTAAAATTGAATGCATCTGATTTAACAATATTACATTTTAAGATAGATGTAAAGACCTACAGGAAGTGATCCTCCTGCTTCTGCCCCAGGAGTAACTAGAACTAGAGGTGTGCACCACTGCACCCAGCTGATTTTTTATTTTTTTGTAGAGATGGGTTCGCGCTGTTGCTCAGGCTGGTTTCGAATGCTTGGGCTCCAGTAATCCTGTCTCAGACTCCTAACGTGCAGGGACTGTGGGCAGGAGCCACTGTTCCTGACCCAGCAATAAAGTTTAACAATAAACTTTGGGAGTTTTTGTTTATTGTAAGGTGTTGCTTAGCTGACCAAGTCATGGGGTTAGATGAAGTAGCTAATAATGTCAATATAAATTACAAGTTCAAATGCTTAGAGGACTCTAGGCAAGGAACATAAATGAGTGTAGATGGGTTCGTTTTCTGGTGTGGGCAGCATGATCATCTTGAAAGCCCATGCCCAGTCTAAAGGGAGAGCCCCTACTCACTTTGGCTAATGCTCGCCAAAGGAATGTTTGCTTGATGCTGCCAAAGGTGATTTTTTTAAGGGATGATGAAAATACGATTTTTTTTTTTTTTGCAGCACTGTAAAAATCACTTTTTTTAGATTGTGAAAGAGAATGAAAGATACATTGGGCTATCAATACAAAAACTCTAGTATAGGAAATTTTGAATTTTTAAACAAAAACCTGTATATCATTGTCCCAGTTCTTTAAAACATCTGAAAATTAAAGCACCATAGAATCAACTGTCTAATTGGCAGGCACTCTCCACCCTATGATTGTCAACATGTGTGAGCAGCAGAGATCAGACTTGGAGAGGAGCTGACTTCTGAAGAGGAGGGGAAGGTGAGCAAGTGCCGTGGAACCCGGGTGTGGGCACGCGGGCAGAGAGACTAATTTCTTCAAACTCTTACTGAAAGGTGGCCCTCTCGCCAAGTCAGGAAGGCACCACCCCCTTTTCACTCCCCTTCCACCAGTCCTGCCCTCTACTCCCTGGCCTTAGGAGTAAACAAATACTATTAGTACTAATGTTTAGGTGCGCTGTGGCTTACACCAGATTGATTTGGGAATCTGGTTATGTTTTTATTTTTTATTTTTAAAAAGACAGTCTTAGAATTAGCAACTGTTTTTTTATTTATGTCCCGTGTACAAGCTCCCTTTACTATCCTGGCACGTGGTCGTCTTTGGTTTGTCTTGGAGCCTAGTCACAAAGAAAGGGACGATTTCCATCACTGAAAATAAATGGAAAAAAGTGAAAACTCTTTCATTTCAGGATATTTGAAAATTAGAAATGATGATTAAAAGGACAACTCTAATTGAGAAGCATACTTTTGTTTCTCAGCAGACTAAAAGAAAAAGTGAAGCCCACACATTAAAGTTGAGAGGCAGTTACATTCTAGGTGGCATCTAGAAATCTGCTTTCTTTTTCACAAATGAGCAACATAAACATACAGAAGTGGGTGAATTTAGGACTTTGGATAAGCTTAAAACCTGGATTTTGGAATGTTTCATAGAGGGCTTTTCTCCTTTTTCATAAGTGACTATCCCATTCTTTAATTTCTTAATGATAATGTATAATTTCAGTCTAAATTAGATAATGTTTTATTTCCTTTAAATTCTGTATATATTTAAGGATTTATTAAAATTAAGTTATTAAAAATGAAGTTTCTAAGCAATTCTTTTATGGTCTAGTGGAATTAAAAGAAATAGAATCATCTCAAATCTAACCTTTATCAGCTAGCCATCAAGGAGGCTGGTGAGTACTTTGGAAAAACCACAACTCTGAAACAGAATGCTATCCTCCAGTATGCTTATTGTGCCTCAGTATATTTTATTTTATTTTATTTTTTATTTATTTTTTTTTTTTGAGACAGAGCCTCAAGCTATCCCCCTGGGTAGAGTACCATGGCATCACAGCTCACAGCAACCTCCAGCTCCTGGGCTCAAGTGAGTCTCCTGCCTCAGCCTCCCAAGTAGCTGGGACTACAGGTGCCCGCCACAGCACCAGCCATTTTTTGGTTGCAGCCAACATTGTTGTTTGGCGGGCCCGGGCTGGGGATTCGAACCCGCCACCTTAGGTGTATGTGGCTGGCGCCTTAGCCGATTGAGCCATAGGCGCCGAGCCAGTATATTTTATTTTTTATTTTATTTATTTATTTTTCTTTTAGAGACAGAATCTCACTTTGTTGCCCTCGGTAGAGTGCTGTGGCGTCACGGCCTGAAGTGATACTAAGAGGCAGAACTGGAACCACACTTTAAACATAGGCTGACTCCTAAACCCTGGTCACCATAATCTTAATACATGAAACATGCTTGTTTTGTTTTTAGAGACAGAGTCTCACTTTGTCACCCTGGGTAGAGTGCTGTGGCATCACTGCTCACAGCAACCTCCAGCTCTTGGGCTTAAGTGATTCTCTTGCCTCAGCCTCCCAAGTAGCTGGGACCATAGGCGCATGCCACAAAGCCTAGCTATTTTCTGTTGCAGTTTGGCTGGGGCCGGGTTCAAACCCGCTACTCAGTATATGGGGCTGGTACCCTACTCACTGAACCACAGGCGCTGCCTGCCTCAGTACATTTTAACAGCCAGCTAGAGTTTACTAAATCCGAGGAACCAGATGAAAAAATAGATGTTTTCTTTGCTAAAGGGGAACGTTCTTTTATCCCAATAGAAATAGAAGAACTTCAGATTTTGATACAAAATCAATGAAAACTGGATAAAGAACCCAAGCCATCCTTTGAGTATTAATAGAATGGAGTAGTTCTTTTTTCTTATTCCTCCCATTTTGTCTCCTGTAAGAACACACGCACACGTGCACTTTGGCTGTCTCTCCAGTGTGCAGTACACCAGACCTGTAGCTGTGTGTCCAAAATGTGTACACCTATAAGGTTCCTTGTTTGTTTGTGGTTCTCCTCAAGTCTTAGCCTTGGTGGGATAAAGTTCGTGCACTTCTCCACTACTATAGCTAAGGTTCAAGACACAGTAAAAACATTTAGTTTTTAATAAAAGAAAACTAAATAATCAGGTACTCTGAGTACTTTGTTCCAGTCTCTTATCCAGAATTTCAAGGTCTCTGAAAAAAATAATACGAATGAAAATAGTGGCTTTGAGGCCTAAGTTTGTCATATTTGGGGGGAAGTTTTCTTTTTCAGAGCCAAAAGCTACATATTAAATTAATTTGAATAAAGCCTTTCAAATAAAAACCTGTAAGACTGTCCTTAGAAGCCATAAATAAACTAATAAATAATGTAGATAGGTGTGAATAAAATTTCAAATAAAGATTAAAAATAAATAACTTTGGCTACTCCCATTCCATATATACCATATAATGATTTAAATTGCACTTAGGGGCTTGGTGCCTGTGGCTCAAGTAGCTAAGGCACCAGCCACATACACCTGAGCTGGTGGGTTCAAATCCAGCTTGGGCTTGCCAAACAACAATGAGGGCTGCAACCAAAAAATAGCCAGGTGTTGTGGCGGGCGCCTGTAGTCCCAGCTACTTGGGAGGCGGAGGCAGGAGAATCCTTTGAGCCCAGGAGTGGGAGGTTGCAGTGAGCTGTGATGCCACAGCACTCTACCCAGAGTGATAGTTTGAGTCTCTGTCTCAAAATAAATAAATAAAATAAATTGCACTTAGGGATTTTGAAAAAATACATGTATGTCTTATCCATAAAAAACACAAGCATAGAAACATCAAACTAAAATGTTATTCAAAGTGACAAAAAATTTCCAAATCTTAAGGAAATGTGGAAATACCTTTTCTATTTGTAAAATAAATAAAATTAATCTGATTTTATTATTAGGAAATTTGTTCTGGAAACTTATTAATTATTGGTTGAAATTCTTAAAGTCTATTATGCCATCACCTGAAACAGACGAAGTCATTTTCTTAAGGAGAAAAATGATAAACAAACATAAATTATGGGCTAGTCATCCCATGTTACAAACATATCTCTGTGATAGTAACAGGGTTACATGGTACACCTTGGATTTGGCTGTGCCTTCAAGGTCTCATCCTGAAACTATTAGGCCAACATACCTTTGGGACAATTTTATCAGTAGACAGTGTATCTTTTTATCCTGTTAAAGTTTGTATCATATTGGTCTATAACAGCAATGAAATTGCTTTAACAGGAAGCATGAGGGTAACTATGTTCTAGAAGAAATATTTACCTGTCTTTTGATCCAAGATCCTCAATTAATTCCTGGAAGGGGGCCAACTCACGCCTATCAATCTGATTAAACTCCTGATCTTGGGCCAGTGCTCAGAGGAGGTACTGAGGTGAGCCTCCTCTTGCCGCTGCATCACGGAGTCAAAGTGCTGATGATAAGTATGGGCATAAACCCTGAACAGACGCTTTACATCAGTCTTTACCATGGACCTAAAGTTTTTGGGAAATGGGACACTAATCTTAGAAGGAAAGAGTTTCATTATCAAGCTGATGCTGAACCCAAGTCATCACATAGTCAATGTGTTTTGGAGTGGAACATTTGACTGGCTTTTAAATATTAGTACCGCCTGCCTTATGATATTCATAGGACCTGAGGACATGACTAGACAGCTCACTTCAGTGCGGAATTCTGTACTAGTTCCATAACATGGTCTGGTTGAAGAAATCTAGTGTTAACAGCAGTCCATTCATTCAGGTCCTGTCCTGGCAGTGTAACAGCTTGTCTTAGAGCCCCACTTCCTAGAATTGCTTCTGTGTGTTTTAAGAGTTTGTACCGATGAGATCCTTCAGGGATATTCTTCTTTGATTTGAATGTTTTAGGAAAGCAACTCCTGAACAGGAAGGCCAGGGTCAGAGAGGAATCCGAGCCAGTGAGAGGGATTGGATGGTCCTTAGCTCCCTGACAGCAGAAGCCCCACTGTATTTCCCAGTTGTGTTCAAGACCCTACCAGGCCTTATACACTGTGACACCTGCTGTGCCTCCCCCATCTCCTAAACCCCAGAAACCTGGATTTTTTTTTGTGAAATTCGTTTTTTAACATTTGGTTTTAATTTTAATTTTCTTGTCTGGAACTTTGACAAAATATCTAGGCCAGATGTTGTATTGGCCACTAAGAATTAGGTAGCAGTGTCTAGTATAGTTTATGGTGGTCAGCCCAGTTTAAAGTAGTGTTCTGAGACCTAAAGGAACATCAACAAGTAAGATTATAGCTTGAGGAGGGCAGTGGCTGCAGAATGCTTGGAAGTCAGGTCAAGCAGTAGTTGAAGATGTATTTCTTACATTTCATCCTTAAATTGGCCAAGAGTTTCTAATTAAAATTTTCTAACTAGTTCTTTTTATTTGGGGAGGATCACATGTTGGCAATAATCTTGAAAATTAATACCCCATTAAAGTGGAAGGTTGGAATTTCATATTATTCCCATCATTTTATTCTGTTTGCAGACCCAGTACTACTACTATTAATTGGTCTGTATTGTCAAGACTAGTTTATGGTTTGGGACATTTAAATGAAGTCTAGCTAGTGGGGAATAATGTAGTGCTTGGAAAGGCCTTGATTATTTTATAATCCCCTGTCAGTATACTCTGGATTGTTTTTTGGCCATAGTGTTTCGTCTTGTGATAATTGTTCAGGCTTTGGAGTTCAGGCTTAATCTCCTCTACAGCATGCTTTGCTGAGAGTGTTAGCATGCCTTTTCTTATACCAGGACTGACACAGCTGTTCGTATTAGCTACACCCTAAGAATAGAAATGACAGAGATTTTTGGTGACTGAGTAGAGCCAAGGAGATGAGGGTAGAGGAATGTTTAGCTGGTACTTAGTATCTTTGGAGATAGTTAAGGGGTCCATAGTATAGGCTTGTAATCCTGAATGCTATAATTGTACTCCCTGGACATTTCCTGTATGATGGTACTAGTTATGTCTTTGCCTTTTGTTCTTGGAAAATATTTTTAAAGCCACAATGTACTGGTTTACCCAGGAAAATCTTGGTAAATTGCATCAAAACATTGAGCTTCAGCCTTCTGTTAGAGTTGAATGGCATTCTATACTAATCAAAATTGAGAGTGGAATTTTAGTTTTTGTTATGATTTTTATATGGATTGGGGAGATTCATTTCTAAAGACTTAGTTTCTTTTTAATGTATAGAAAATATAAATTAATGGAGAAGTATGTTCCAAGAAGGTTTTTGGCATAGACTCAGAGTTTTTACTTCATAATATTGTAAAGTAATCTACAAAGTAATTTTTTTTTAGGAATATTGCATTGGGTAAGAAACACTGCAGTTAGATTAAAATAATTATACTTAGAATGTTAAAGGTAATAGGATGTTGGGACCATTTCAACAAAGATGGAATTGGTTTAGGATAGTGACAAAAGCTAGTCTTAGATTATTTTTATATTAGTTTTATTGAAAGTAGGAACCACTAGAACATAATGTAAACATTAAACGATTTGTTATTATTTTGTCACTACTTCTAGATTTGGTAAATGTATGACAGTGAAGTTTTAGCTGTTGTAAATTGAAGAAGAAAGGTAATACAAGTCAGTGTACCTTGGCCAGGTTGGTAACATGGGTTAGCAAGTTAATTGACTCTCTTTGTTATTCAGTAAACAGTGTATGACGGGGCTAGGAATAGAAAAGGAAGCCCAGCGTAAGATGGATTAGTACTAAAATCAGGACTCTTCTCTGGAATTTGGAATCAGGTAGGCTATGTGGTAGTAGTATAGAGGACAGATATTTAACAAATTGGTATCATTCTGAGAATTGTAGAATTATAAAGTTTTACAGTCATCATTACTGATTATAGAACACTTTTTTTTTTTTTTTTTGCAGTTTTTGGCCGGGGCTGGGTTTGAACCTGTCACCTCCGGCATATGGGGCCAGTGCCCTACTCCTTTGAGCCACAGGCACTGCCCCATAGAACACATTTCTAAAAGGAAACTTGATGGGTTATTGGTATCACTTTAGATGTAGGGAATTAACATTTGGTAGGAAAGATAGAAAGGGATGAGCAATGTCGTCGTTCACTGCCATGGAGTGTAGGTCAGATCTTAGGCTCTGGAGAGACACAGAGCTGGGTAAGAACTGATTCCTGCTTTGGAGCTTCTGGTCTAGTGGAAAGAGAAAGTCTGATAAATATTTACAGTGTGTGAATGAGTGTCAGAGGACAGTTAAGTAGGGATTATTTTCATTGAACTTGAGGTGGCAGTAGTTTATTTTTCTCACATAACGGCTTTGATGTACAGTAGTCCCCTCCTTATCTGCAGTTTCACTTTCTGCAGTCAGCTGCCGTCCAAGATAATACTAAATGGAAAATTCCAGTTAAGAGAGAGAGAGAGACTACATTCATATAACTTTTATTACAGTATGTTGTTTTAATTATTCTATTTTATTGTTATTGTTGCTAATCTCATTCTGTGCTTAATTTATATATTAAATGTTGCCATAGGCATATACATATAGGAAAAAAACAGTACATGCTGAGTTCAGTGCTTGCCATGGTTTCAGGCTTTCACTAGAGGGGGAGGGTCTGGAAATGTATACCCCACAGATAAGCAGGGATTATGTAAAAGGCCCCTGTCAGTGGGTAGTTTTGCTTCACCTGGTCATACAAAGACCTATGTTTTTCCCAGTGTGTTTGTTGCTTTGCTACCTGCAATCTCATTGTTATCAGCCAGACCAGGCTGGTAGGACAGTGGTCCTTTACCTTGAGCTTGTGTGTTTCTGAATCATTAGGTTTGAGTTGAGGACTGATAATTTGGATGCCTAAAAATTTCACAGGTGTGCTACTTCTGGTGAGTTCCAGTTGTCCAGCAGGCAAGGAGGATAAAGAATTCCACTTGTCATGGGTTGTTGGCTAGGGATGGCACATGTGTATCACTTTTGCTCACATTACTTTTTTGAGAGCTTTGTCATATGGCCACAGGGTACTGCAAGGAGCCTTGTGAGGTAGGGGGTGAAGGGTGAGGGTGGACAGCAGCAGGGAGCTGTCTCTGGAGTGGGGCCCAGCTACAGCTCTCTTACAATAGACGAGCAGGACAGGCTGTACCACACTCTGGAATCTTTTAGGGGAAAACAACTATAATTGGCTGGGGGGCGGGGAGAGGGTTGAATTGCCCAGAGCAAAGTAAGGTTTGAGCTGAAATCTTGAAGAATAAATTTTCCTGGAATTCCAAAGTGAAGTGCAACTTCTAGTCAAGGAAATAGTGTTTGCAGTGTAAAGAAAGACAGGCTCAGTCATTCAGCATTTATTGATTGCCAGGCTTTGTGCTAGGCTTTGAATTTCAGAGAGCAGTGGGGAGAGTGGGCAGTGTTAGTGAATTAAAAAAGAAGCATGTTGGGTGGTGCCTGTGGCTCAGTGAGTAGGGCACCAGCCCCATATACTGAGGGTGGCGGGTTCAAACCCAGCCCTGGCCAAACTGCAGCAAAAACTAGCCGGGTGTTGTGGCAGGCGCCTATAGTCCCAGCTACTTGGGAGGCTGAGGCAAGAGAATTGCCTAAGCCCAAGAGCTGGAGGTTACTGTGAGCAGTGATGGCACGGCACTCTACCAAGGGCAACAAAGTGAGACTCTGTCTCAAAGAAAAAAAAAAAGCATGTTTCATGTATTAAGATTATGGTGACCAGGGTTTAGGAGTCAGCCTCTGTTTAAAGTGTGGGTCCAGTTCTGCCTCTTAGCATCACTTCAGGCTGTGTGAGTTACTTGAGCCTCATTTTATGCCCACGCATGGAGCATAACGGACACTCTGTAAATGTTAGTTGTGGCTGTATCTTTTGTGCACACTACTTGTGCAAAATAAAATCTTCTCTGCTAAGTCTCTGGTAGATAGTCATTTGGCTCCTTGAACGTTTTTTGCTGAAGCAGTGTGTGTTCTCTCTATTAAGGCAGCCAGTTTCCTTTCTGAATAGTTGTTATCAGACAGTTTGTCATCTGGGTGTTTGGAAACTTTCTGGAGTAATTATTTTATTTATTTGAGACAGAATCTTGCTCTGTCACCTGGCCTAGAGTGTAGAGAGTAGTGGTATGATCATAGCTCACTGTAACCTCAACTACTGGCCTCAAGTGATCCTCTTGCCTCCACCTCTCAGAGAGTTGGGATTGCAGGCATGAGGCACTGTGCCTGGCCCATGGTCATGACCTTTTAGAAAGTTGGAGACTTTCCAGTCTTTCCTCACATGGTTGGTTTATGAACGTTAGGTGTCAGTACCCCCAAATCTTCTAATAAGGAATTCATGGGCCCATGATGAACACTTGTAGAGCTCGTGGGATGGTGTAGCCCCACATCTTGAAAAGTTCACTTTTTAACGGTTGTCCTCGTTAAGAGTTTTGCAGTGTTAGTATACTTATTTGAAGATTTATTGCTTTTTGCCTCTGTTATTTACTAAAACATACTGAAAAATAAAATTGCTGGCTGAGAAATAAGCATGGTCTCATCAGTGATCCTGTTGAGACAGTGATAGGAACTATGAGGCAGGCCCCAGATATGCACTGCTGCTTTAGACTCATTCTTTGTCTCATTTTAGTAGAATTGGGTGATTGTGTGTTTAGGTGTAAAAAAGAACATAACTGAGGAGCATGTGTTACATTGGTTAAGTGTTATCTAAAATTGTATTTAAGTAAGAGTTTACTAGATCGCATTTTTGGTCAAATGTCTAATGGCTGAGTGTTGAATTAGTATTGAGTTAAAGCTGAATGTCATCCAGACACATCTGAAAGATTTGTCTTTAATTCCTAAAAATGATTGACACGGTCCTGTAATCATTATTTCTGTAAACATTTGTTTCTCTCTATTGATTGAAAACACTAGGAACTATTTTTCCAAAACATCGTAAGACTTGATTTTAGGTTTAATTAGTGAGTACGATACGTGTGTTAGCAACCCTGGTTTAACACCTTCCTTTTTTCTTCATATTCCTTATGGATTTTAATATGTGTGATTCATTATGGATATTATGTGTGAGTTTAGGGTTTTTTTCCCTTGTGAAATAGAGATGGCAGAGTTAATTATTCTGCTTTTAATTTTTTTCTCAGTAGATTTCTAGAATTTACCAATAGTTTCTTCTCAAAAAGGCCATTTTTCATGACAAATAGAACCAAATAACTAAAAATCGACTGCAGTTCTTAAAGGTCATTTAAAAAATATGAAACAACTTTACAAATTTTACGATAATAGTATTATGAAATGATCTCTGATTGGCTTTTTAAAAATTTGACTCAAAGGATATAATGTTCTTCCTGAAGTTATTGTGTAAATTACCCTTTATAAATACTCATTAACTGGTTTGTTTTTCTGTTTTCTTACTTATCAATTATTATTAATGTTTTACTTTTGTAATGAAAATATATTTAAGATATAAATGATTTTTACTCCAAGTTAAATTTAGAATGCTTATTTATATTTATTTGAAAGTTAATATTTATATATTAACAATAAATAGGGATGACATGCATTGTTTATGTTATTTTGATGATAGGTTAGGCTCTCAAATGACATTAAGCTTCAGTATCAGGAAAGAAGCATTAGGCCATTTGGTCTTTTGAAGGCTGAGACCCAGAAGAGAGCAAAACAGTGGACTTGGGCTGAGTAACTGAGAGCAAAGCCAAATTTCACTTCTGCAGTTAGATACTTCTTCATATTTTTGCTGTTCAGGAGCTGATTCTTCCTTTATAACATGTAAATATATTTAACATTTGTGCATTTCCAGTTTGCTTTGTTTTCTTGCTAATATATATTATGTACACTGGTAGGGAACTGCATTTAGTTGTGTATTTTATATGCGATTTAGAAGTAAGACATCTTTATTGTATAAAATTTCTGAAATACATTAAGTATGAAATTTAAAGATCACATATTATCCCTTAGTCCAGAGGCAACTTTTATTTAGAGAGTGCGTATTATAACAAAATTGGACTCATACTGAATATGAAATTATTGTAAAGCACTCGTCACCATATCATGTGTGTGTAGGTAGGTGTTTGAACCTAAAGCCCCAGGTGAGGTCACATGACAGCCAACTTCAACTGACATGTGAGTGAGTGAGTCTTTAGATAATTCCAGCTCAGCTTGGCGCCTGTGGCTCAAGCAGCTAAGGTGCCAGCCACATACACCTAAGGTGGAGGGTTCGAATCCAGCCCGGGCACGCCAAACAATGATAATGGCTGCAACCCAGAGATGGCCAGGTGTTGTGGTGGGCGCCTGTGGTCCCAGCTACTTGGGAGGCTG
>CAUYQV010091639.1:0-25529 GCA_963574575.1 Galagoides demidoff
CAAAGACGTAGAGACAAAAAGAGGATTAAGTGGGTAATAGAGGTCAATATAATAACCATGATTATAATACGTATGGTATTTTTAAATTGCTTCTGTTTCTGATTTTTAGACAACATACAGAACTTACTAAATGCAAGAATGAGAACCCCTGGCATGATCTGCATATTTGCACATGTCTGAACTGATATTTTCTCAACTCTGTGCAGACAAACATTCATCACCATCGACTACACAAGTCGCTTGGCGCTGTTTCCCTCAGCTGTCATGTTACATTAAAGTAATGATTGACACTTGTTTGCATACTCTCTGGGAATTTAATATGTGTTACGCTGGAGTTCTTCTGTTCCTAAAACATACAGCTTGAAAATACACAGTTTGCATTCATACAGCTGGGACAGGGCACATGTACCAGAATTAAAGTATTATAATTAGTCGGTACCCAGCTTGCATCCTTAAGCAATCCTTGTAAATACTACTTTTCTTATTAACACTGCCTTCTGTTCTCATTATATTGCAACAGAGTACTCTTGAGAATTTAAAGCATACAATTCTCTCATTTAAATAGATAATTTCCCCCTCAAAAAAAAATGTTTGGACCTTAAAGTGAGGTGGTAGACATAAACGGTCCCAAATATTTCAACAAACAACATTGTTAAATGTTTTGCAATGCTTTCCTAGGATGCTTACAATAGCAAGAAAAATTTGGTTTAATGATTTTCACCAGTAGTGGCTACAAAACGTCTCCTTTCCCTTTCACGTTATTTGAAGGGCATATTTCATTTCACACATCCTTTACTCTTGTGGCTAGAACCTTAATATTGCTAAAGGAGAAAGCTTACCTAGCTCCGTGTTTGCAAATGTCAACTAGCCAAAAGATATTTGGAAGCCTACGAATGTTCACCTTTCTAATATTTGCTTAAAGCTATCTGGTATTAAAGTTCTCCTCTTTCCTCTCACCTCACAAAAGAAATCTGTATACTGAAGTTGACACAAAACATATTAAAGAAGGCTGGCATTCACTCTTCCTGCATTCAGGCAGGAATTGCACCTGCATGTACAAAGGAAGGAAACAGCTTGATACTACTCTGCACAATTGCTGTCAACTTACCCTTTAATATATTTGCAAATTTTCCCTAAAAGATATTTTGTTTATTTTGGATTAGAAGAAAGCTTTTCCATGTCTATCAGGATTTATTTGCCTGCTAAAGAAGCACTATGCTGAAACAACTTACGTGACATACACTTTGCTATGGTTTAAATGCCCTTTCCAAAATTCACGTGGAAATGTAATTGCCACCGTAACCGTATTAAGCAATGGAGCCATCAATAGGTGATGAGGTCACAAGAGCGTTTCTTTCCCTTTCCAGCTTTATTCTATCAAATCAACAAAATCTGAGCACATCATCCACTTTGTTTCCTACTACTTCCATTTTCATTACTCTCTACTTCAGTCATTCTATCCCCATCCCACCATCGAACATCCATTTAGCAAATATTTACTAATACCTTCTTAGTATGAATCACTTTACAGGATCTGTTTAGAGACAGAATAATTAGCCTATAAGATCCCTTGTCCTTTAACATTATAGAGCAACTGTCCCTATTTTTAAGACCTCTAATATTCTGTCACTACTAGATTGAAAACCATCCACGTTTATCTAGGCAACTTTCTTTCCTTAAACTTCTGCTTCCCATTTTAAACATGTATCTATTTTGCAAAAATTAAAAAATCCTCCACTAAAACAGATTTTTGACATTATCCCCTAAAATCCACCCTCCTCGGTCCAAACTTAAAATCTTGGCTTTTCAACTCCTGAATATTCAGTTGCCATTATCTCAAATGAATTTATAGGCTTTCGAATTATTCCCACTATAATAATAATTTAAGGAACTTTAAAGTCACCTACTCTAGTCTTCTCAAACCTCAATTAATGACATTTGTAATTCCCCAAAATGTATATCTATATATCAGAAACCATACTAATGGAAAACACACAAAAAATAAAAGATTTGGTTGATTAACTCAACACACAATTTTGAAAATGTAAATTTAATGTTTTCTTAATAAATGATCTCTTATAAAGTAACCCATTAATGAAGGGCTTTGTTAGAAAAGTAAAACTTATTTTCAGTCTTTGAGGGGTCAAAATATCTGTTTGATCTGCAACTAGGACATAAAGAATAAGAAAATTTGAAATTTTAGCTAAATGGCCATAAATGTTATGGTCATTCTTCATTAATCTGGAGTACTCATTTATACACTAATATTCAACTTTAGGAATTTAGGGACTCATTAACTTTGCTAAACATGGAATTTAGTATTTTTTTAAAAAAAACTAATTATTTCTTTACTATTTTTATACCCAATTATACTCTTCACATTATTCACAGAGGACAAAACTTCTACCAATCTCCAACCCCTGCAGTCAGGGAAATAATTTCATTTAAACATCCCTTGAAAGCAATTATTTATGCTCTCCACAGAAATTGGGGTAAACTGTGGTCCCATTTATTTTTGTGGAGATGACAGATTACACATAAAATAATTTGAATACTCGATAGGAATATTCAAACTATGTTGTTATTTTTTTTAGTAGAAGAAAAACAAAGTACTGATACCAATTACATAATATCAACAATCTGATCTAACCTACCTGACCTTTCAGGTGTACTCAGAGTGGTTTCTATTTTTAACAACATTGATTCAAAGGTTCTTTCTGCATTGTCAAAATTTTGGTGAACCAAAATTATTATTAAGAATTATTAATGAGAATTAAGCTGGTTGTTTTCATTGAAATTACTTTGCTTGTTGTTTTCATGCCCTCTGAATACAAAAGATCATTTTTAAATCATAGTAAGCAATTTTATATATTTAAAAAACAATCTTCTCCAGGTCTCTTCCCTTCCTGACAGGCTCCACCTTTGAGCAATATGTGTCAGTTACATTGCCATAATTTCTGCAACTCAGCTGCCTCTGGGGTCTCTTTTACATCTCCAAGCTTCTCACATTTCAAATTTTTTTCTAGAATAGTGTTTATCAACCTTGGCTCTATATTCCTAATGTCCGGCCTGGACCCCAGGCCAATTACATCAGAAACTTCATGGGTGGAACCAAGACACTGGTAATTTTTAAAACTCCCAGGTGGTTCTAATGTGCACTCATGGTTGAAAAACACTATTAAGAATGAAAAAATAACCTCAGGCTATCTTACCACTTTCCTATTAATAGCCTAACATATTACAAGTGGCAAAACAGCATCAGCAAACATTTATGCCTATAAAACAGTGTTATTTGTTTTGTCTCAGCACTGTGGAGATATTTTTGTAAAACCTCTGTGTTGATGTACCTATGATTTGAAATTTGACTCATTATGTGATGATAAGGAATGCTTGGCTGTATTTATTCCAAAGCTGGATCATGCATTTCTAATCTAAAAATGACAGCTCTCAAATTTGTCCATTTATTATAATCAAGCACCTCAAAAATCATAATTTGAACAAAAGTGTCACCCTTAAAGATTTTGGTAACTTTAATATTAAACTATAATATTAAAGAAGCTATTGTTACTATTTATTCAGAACAATTAGCACATAAAATTTGTAAGAGTATCACGTCTCACTAATAACTTATTTACGGGATCTCTTAGATATAAAATGCTTTATGCTAACCTTTATGGTACCTGAAACCCATTCATGTCATATCATTAAGCATTTTTGCTTATTAGTCAGAAAAGGTATATTTTATGGTTCATTTCAATAGCTCAAAAGAGAATTATGTTTGATTTTGATCTTACTTTCAAATTTCATCCCTAATTCTTTGTTTTTTATTTTAAGTTTGCTGAAGAGTTAAATTTTGTTGTTGTTGTTGTTGTTGTTGTTGTTGTAGGTTTTAGCCAGATTGGGTTTGAACCCACCACCTCTGGCATATGGGGTCAGTGCTCTACCCCTTGAGCCACAGGCACCACCCTGAATAGTTAATATTTAACACACTTTCTTAGTTTATTTTTCAGTAATTTCTTTCTTAGGCCCAAAGCATGGTTAACAAAACATGTTTCCCTTAATAATGATAAATCATTCCTTAGAAGATTAGACCACAATTTTTATCCTCACCATAGCATTTTCAATAGGTATAGATTTTTTTTTCTCTTTAGCAACCACTTTGTCATTTCTTTAATGAGGTCTAGAAAACTTTTGAGATTTGTGTATATATATATATATATATTTTTTTTTTTTTTTTTTTGAGACAGAGTCTCAATATGTCACCCTCCATAGAGTGTTGTGGTTTCACAGCTCATAGCAACCTCAAACTCTTGGGCTTAAGCAATTCTCTTGCCTCAGCCTCCCAAGTAGGTGGGACTACAGATATCCACCACATCGCCGGGCTGTATTTTTGTTGTTATTATTGTTTTTTATCAGGCCCCAGCAGGATTACAACCCGCCAGCCACAGTACATGTGGCCAGCACCCTAACCACTTAGCTACAGGCACAGAGCCTATATATATATGTGTGTGTGTGTGTGTGTGTTTAAATGTCAGAGTAATATGAGGATATACACAGTTACGTGACATTATTTGCATTTGCAAGGTAAAGCCTGTGTTGCAGTTGTTTCCTTCCCTTAGGAAACGTAGCATATCTCACTATTCCCCTTGGATGGAATTTTACGAAACCTCCTCCCTGCACCTTCTTTAATTGTATTTTTCTCTTATATATGCCTGTAGCTATTGATCTATTACTTTCAATTTAGTATTGAGCACATAAGATACTTGATTTTCATTCTTGTGATACTTAGGAGAATGTTCTCCAAATCCTTCAGGTGGTTTCAAAAGATACAAAATCTCCTTTTTATGTCTCAGTAGTACTTCATGGAATATATATATCAAAATGGCATGGTATTGGTGTATATATATATACCAATAAATGTGAATGGCTATATATATACCAATACCATGCCATTTTGATCACTATAGACATGTGGTCTGTAAAACCATAAAGTATAATAATTTCTATTCTTTTAAATTTGTTGCTAGAATATAATCAATCCTGGAGAATGATCCATAAGCTAATGAGATGAATGGATACTCAGTAATTTGGGCGAAATTTCCTGTATGTCTGGGAAGCTCATTGTTCTAGAGTCCCATTTAGGTCCATCATTTCTTTGTTTAGCTTCTGCTTTGAGGATCTTCCCAATTCTGTCAGTGGAGTGTAGAAATCCCTGGCTATTGTTGCATTGTAGGTTATCATATTATTCAAATCAGGGTTAAAATCAGTCAACCCTGATTTGTTGTTGGGGATTAGATGTGTTTCCTGAATACATCATATACTTTCTTTATGCCTTTTTATACAGAAGTTAGACAGCCTGTGCATCATTCAAATCAGGGTTCAAATCAGTCCATCATTTCTTTGTTTAGTTTCTGCTTTGAGGATCTGCCCAATTCTCTCAGTGGAGTGTAGAAGTCCCTGGCTATTATGGTGTTGTAGGTTATCATATTATTCAAATCAGGGTTGTTTTTTTTTAATCTGGGGCATTAATATAGGGAGGATAAATATTTCAGACTGAAATGTCTTCTTGTTGTATTGTTCCCTGGATCAGTCTATCTGTCCATCTTTTTCTTTCTTTACTTTTGTTGCTTTAAAGCCAAATTCATCTGAAATAGGATTGTGACTCTTGTTTTCTTCTGATTTCCATTTGCCAGAAATAATGTTTTTCAACGCTTTATCCTGAATCTTGTTTTGTTGTTGGGGATTAGATGTGTTTCCTGAATACATCATATACTTTCTTTATGCCTTTTTATACGGAAGTTAGCCTGTGCATGTTTAGTGGGGAATTGAAGCCATTCACATTTATTGAGAGAATTGATAAGTATGATGGAGTTCTGTTCATCTTGTTTAGTGGAGTTCTATTCCCTAGTTTTATCACTTGGGCTATTGTGGAAGTGAGTTTTGGTCCTTTAGTTCCAAGTGTCTTTGCTTTTCTGGTGATACATTGTGTTGATCTGTGTATGGCACTTGTCTGAGTACTTCTGGCAGAGCTGGTGGTGTAGTAGCAAATTTCCTCAATGTTTGCTTGTCAGTAAAAGATTTGGATCCTATTCACATTGCATTACCAGCAATTATGGGTTCATGTTAGATGCTCAATAAATATTTGCTGAATGTCACACTACATATATTTTTCAACCGTAATGATTAAAAATAAATGTTTGAATTTCCCTTAAACCATGATTTTAGAATCTGTCCACAAATCATTATAGAATTTGAGAATATAATAATTTGGTAATTCACATTATTCTCTAAATTCAAAAGTTTATTATTTTACAAAACCAAATGCATCCACAAATTTGCCACCTGTATTAAAATAATCTTTAGACACACACGTCATATTCAAGGTAAATGTCATATTAAATGTTAACAGTTTTGTTGGAATAAAATTAGAATTGTTTTGTATCATGTATTTTGTGGGATTAGGAAAATTTGTTGCTTCTACATAAAATTGGCAACATCATTTTATAGACAAACTTTGCATAAAATGAAGGACTGATTTATTTTAAGAAGTATTTGGAAAATCTCACAAATTTTTGAGGAAATAACCAATTATAAAGATATAGAATGAAATAAACCAATGCAAATGAGCATAGGGACATTATTTCCTAACTAGCAATCTAAGTAAGTTCAATGAAGTTATCAATATTTCTTAGAAATGCAAATCTATCACTTTATCAATAGTTATCCAGTCAACAATTATTAATAAATAACAAAGTGACAGCTCCCTCTGCCATGAAAGGACAGAGCAGGAAGCCAGTTGTCTGCAATCCAGGAAAGGGGACCCTCACCAGAACCCAACCATGCTGGCACACTGACTTGCCAGCCTCCAGAACTATGAGTAATATATAAATATTTATTGTTTAAGCTACCTGGTCTATGGTATATTTTTATAGGAGCCCAAGGTAACTAAGGCAGCTTCTTGCATGTTTTCAAGGGAATCTATTGTAATTGCGGAGTGGGGTAGTATAGTCTGGGAGCACAAAAATTCCAAAAATAGGTGGTGCCTGTAGTTCAGTGGGTAGGGCGCCAGCCACATACAACAAGGCTGGCAGGTTCAAATCCAGCCTGGGCCAACTGAAACAACAATGACAACTGCAACAAAAACAAAAAGTAACTGGGAATTATGGTGGGCACCTATAGTCCCAGCTACTTCGGATGCTGAGGCAAGAGAATTGCTTAAGCCCAAGAGTTTGAGGTTGCTGTGAGCTGTGATAAGACAGCACTTTACCCAGAGGGACAGCTTAAGACTCTGTCTCAAAAAAAAAAAAAAAAGAAATATGGACTTTTGAGCATAGAAAACCCCACCAAGAATAATTATTGCTATTCCTTTTCTAATCATCTTAACATTATTTTTTCTTTGACATCATAACTATATTTTACACATATGAAAGCTTGAAAAGTCTGGAAGTTATTCAACATAAAACAGAAGCATGGATTAACTGACATCAAAATTTGAAATTGTGTTGGTAAAGAAATAGATTGGTAAATTAATGCTATTCTTAGCAAAATAGAATATTAGTGATAAATAGACCAGGAGTTTTACTTATTATAAACAGTTGATTTTCTTAAGAACCTTTTCCTTAATAAGATATGCAACATATCAGTATTTGAAAATAAATAGAAATCGGTACTGTCCATAGCCTTATTTGCAGTAAATCTTTCATTTTAGAAACGGATCCTATGGGATAGCAGTATTAAACTGAAACCTCGGAGAAAAAAATGTTTTTCATGAACATAGCAAAAATGTCTCATTCCCTGGGGAAAGCATGATTATCACTTGGTCACAGGCTCAGTTTATGGAGCAGTATACTGCATACCCAAGCTTATATTATGTTTATATCTAATATTTTTAGATTATATTAAACATGATCCCTTATTGGTGTGATCATTGACTTTTAAAACTTAATTTCAACGTTCCCATAAAATAGAAATAGAATTATTTTTCATTACTGTTTGATTTTTTTCTTTCCGATCAGTGCAAAAGATTGTTGCATATTTAAATGCACCATACTTCTTAGCATTTTTATGTGCTTTGCAAATGAAGGTGTGTAAAACAAATTCCATATCTCAATTTCTGGTTTTGTTGTAAACTACATACTAGTTAATAGCTTAGCACACCTGATTAGACTTGGCATTTTCAAAATTGATTTATTGTACTCTGCAAAACCAATTAGCTCTAATCTTGCAAATGCAATAGGGTTTTTTTTTGCCATGATTATTATTATGTAGCCTACAGGTATGTTACGTCTTCCCTAGGTTTATATAATTGTGATTTATCATCCATTTCCAAGAGAAATCCTATCCCCAGAGCAATAGGTTCTGCCTTTTTCTATTGAGTAAAGTGCTGTGTATCATCTCAACAGCAGCCTGGTTACAAAAGGGGCCTATACAAGTCACTCTAATCCAAACTCAGAAGTAATTCCTAATGAAGAACTGATTTATCTTTTAAGCTTTGCAGTAGGTATAGTCAATATCTCAGAGTATAAACACAAATAAACTAGAGTGTGTGGTTTGCATCTGCAGCAAAATACTGCAAAGAATGGGCTAAATATGGTGAACTTCCTAAAGATTTTTAGAGTATGATGAATAATTAGGTTGAATTAGTAACAATTTAGGTATATTAAAGCAGTGACATTATTTTTTTTCTTTATTTGATGTTTCATTCTCAAATTTTCATTCATTCCTTACAATTGGCAGTGGCAATTTGACAAATATTGTACTTAATTACACTTCACATTTTTTTAATTCAATGTGCAATGTCCTCTGTTCATTCCCAATAAAATTAGATAGACAGGCCATTCCAGAAAGCTATTCTGTAATCATATAAACAAGGTATTTTTGATATGTGTGTTTTTTATTCTGTATCATTATAAAGTAACAAATAGAATTTTGAGAATTCTACTACATATATCTTTTCTGTTATTGATGAAAACTCTAAGTTATACTTAAAAAGGTTTTAGAAAAATACCAACATAGATTTCTCCAAGTTTTCTCTTAGATTATCAAATGGAAGAAAGATGAAACAATGACAATCAAATTAAAAACTCATCATTTTAAAATGCATACATTTGTATGAGAACAAATAAATGAAATAATTTAGAGTACTGTTTAAGTGTTTAAAATATTTATTTCAAATTTCAAAGATAGAATGAACTAAATTCAATACAAAAGACATTTACTATTACTATAGTAACATTTCAATCAATAATTTTTATATTTGTATTATATAAATTATATCAGTTAGCACAGTTAGCTCTGTGCTGTTAGCCTTCCAGCTAAAAAAATATATTTTATATACAGATAGTCCCAAGCTACAAGCATCCAATTTATGCACAACTTGCACCAATAAAGGGAGGATATTACAGTCAGCATCTGTTACAAATATCCGACTGAAACATCACTCACACTTATGAAGTCTTTTCCAGGTAATAGGTAAAAGTACCTGCTCCAATTTACATACAAATTCAACTCAAGAACAAACCTGTAGAACCTATCCTGTTCGTAAGCCAGAAACTGCTTGTATGTTTCAGTGGTAAACAGTTTTATAACCAGTATGCTCATCTAAATGTTATTTATAACAATGAAAATAGGCAAGTATCTTAAAAGTCAATCTTGGCTAAATAAATGAAGGTATACACTTACCAAGGAAAACTATCTGGTCATTATAAGTGATGTCAGGTATTGACTGATTACAAAAATATACCATTGAGTGAATAAAGAATGTTGCACACAAAACAAATATAATACATTCCCTTTTATATAAAATAATATTGAGGTATAGATATACATAGAGGTATGTCTCTCTCTGTATCTCGTTAACTTGTAAATAATGGTTGCCTTTGGGCAGCCAAATTTTTACTACTATTCACTTATCTTTAGCCAAGTACTAATAGCACAAATGATTTCTCTGTAATGATTTTGAAACTTCTCTTTTACCTTCCAGATGCATACCTCATTTTGACATTATTTGTGGTCTTCTCATCTAAGTTATTTTAAGAAGATATAAATATGAACATATTCTCAGCAGTTACAGCCAAATAATGAAGAACCCTGTGTCATTACTCCTTAAATCTATCTAGGAAAAGTAGAATGCAGTTAAGGAACAACCACATATCATAAAGGTCAAGTATCCTTACATAAAATATTTAGTTTTATGAGACAGAAACAAGGCAGTTCAAATGTCCTATGAGCTAAAATGAAGAAAGGCATGATTACTAAAAAAAAGTATAATAAAGCACAAAAAAATTACAAAGGCTTAGCTTCTATGGTTATCTAATTGAGATGACAGAAGACCTTAGCATTTACTCTCATCTTTGTAGTAAAGAAATGAATACAAATATAAATACCCAATTCTAACATAAACTATAGACTTTGAGGGATAATGATGTGTCAGTGTTGGCTCATCGCCCATAGCACAGTGGTTACAGCGCTAGCCACATGCATGGAAGCTGGTGGGTTCAAACCCAGCCCGGGGCAGCTAAACAACAATGACAACTGTAACAAAAAAATAGCAAGCCATTGTGGTGGGTGCCTATAGTCCCTGCTGCGTGGGAGGCTACAGCAAGAGAAATGCTTAAGCCCAATAATTGGAGATTGCCGTGAACTGTGATATCACAGCACTCTACTGAGGGTAACGTAGCGAGAATCCATGTCAAGAAAAAAAAAGATACATCAGTGCAGGTTTGCAGATTGTAACAAATGTACCACGACAGTTGGGGATAGTGATACTGGATGAAGTTGTACATGTGCAGGGACAGAGGTATGTGGGAACTCTGTACTTCCCACTCCACCTTGCTGTGAGTTAAAACTGCTATAAAAATAATGTTTATTAATTTAAAAAATCTAAAGATCTTCTGATAACTTAGCTGTTGGAACCATGGTCATGGATGTCCTCTTACCATCCCAGAGTTCCCAACTGAGATTTAGTCCTTCTCTTCAAGTGGGTCCAGAATTTATAATCAGAAGACTGGACTGGAGGTGATAAGATCTCATTCAATCTTGTCTACCATATTCCCTATCATATGGTCCTTTGAGACCACAGACCTCTATCCTGGACCAACCTGCTCTTCAGAAGTATAGGAAAGGCATGAGACAGCTAGACTATGTTCTTTTCCTCTTTGTACTATACCCCAATGGACTTTATTTCAGAGTCTGCATATAAAGAATACATAATCTTTCTCATTTAAAAATACAAAGGTTGTATTTGAGACCTCCAAATCCTCTTTATCCACACTTAAAATCTATTCACAGGCACTTTTATCCTCCAAATAAAAAATAAAATTCAAACCATTGTATCATCATCTTGCATCCATACTAAAGAAACTAACTTATGGCTTTCAGCAGGCAGTGATGAGGTATGTGCAGAGGCAGAGATAGCCCTGTGACACTGGGAGATACTGTACCATGTAGACATTCGAAAACAGATAAGAAAAATTGGAAATCTACTTCTGGATGTGTCATAAAAAAAGCAAGAGGCTTGGAGCAGATTACTAAACTCAATGGACAGTAAGAGAGAATATTTGTTTATCTATTGCTGTGTAACAAACTATACCCAAACTTAATGGCTTTGAACAATAACCATTTTATTCATTCAAGCTTCTACAGATCAGGAATTTGAACAAGATTCAGCTGGATTTGGTATATTGGCTCAACATGGAAACAGATACAGTCATTCAGTTGGCTGCCCTATTGGTACATGCCTAAAATAGCTGGCAGCCATTTTGTGATGGAGGCGTTAAGAAGTCTTTTTTTTTTTTTTTTTTTTTTTTTTGCAGTTTTTGGCTGGGTCTGGGTTGGAACCCATGACCTCCAGCATATGAGGCAGGCGCCCTACTCCTTGAGCCACAGGTACCACCTGGCATTTCATCACATTTCTGCCACTTTATCTCTCCTCTCTCAGTTTAGCTACGTTCTTTCTGCCTTAGGGTCTCAAGAGAGCTGGATTTCTTACATGGCAGATGGCTTCCAACAGGGGGTGGTCCAAGAAGGGAGAAAAAGTCAGAAACCTTTTACATCCAGACACCCATACATGAAAACATTTGCCATCATTTCTATTTCAGTCTATATGAAAAGCCAGTGACAAAGCCAGTTTCAAGGAAGGGCCAACACACCCTGCCTTTCAAAGGAAGGAAAGGTAAAGAGTAAAGATCAACTATTCATCAATTAGAGGAAATAGGTATCAGGTCTCTGTTTGGCAAAAGCATCAGTTTCTACTGTTACGTATAAAGGTTGATAAAACTAGGGACTTTATTATATTTGAACTGACATTTTTGTCTTCTCTGGGTTGGGAAGAAGATAAGAACGTGAGAAAATTGCCATTATTGTGGAAAAATAAGGTAGCATATATCATATCGCTTTCTTTATATCTTGAAAATTATATGAATTAATGGAAATGAAATGAAGAAAATAAAAGAAAAAAGCTAACGTAAAAGCAAACATCCCAAAATGTATGCATTGGTTTATTCCAATTTATTTTTCATAACAGTGGATCACTACCATTTTTTGATTATTTACTAATGATTATTTACTAATCAAAAACAGGTTAGAGTGATATAGTTACAGAAAAAAAAGTTATATCACAGAAAATATTAATTCTCATATGTGGTACAGAATATTTCCTTTTAAATTTATAAATATTTACATAACAAATGACAGAACAAAAACAATAATTCTATTGTGGAAAGCAGAGCGATGCCTCCCTCCCTCAAAGATATCCAGATCCTAACTCCCCAGATCTGAGAGGTTGTTTATTAGCTTCTATGGCAAAAGGGATTTTGCAAATGTGATTAAATAAGCATTTTGAGATGGGACGGTTAACTTGGGTGGGTCCGATGTAATTCCAGGCATCTTTTATAAGTGAATGAGAAAGGTAGCCACCTAAGACAGAGAATAAGTTATGATGATAGAGAGTTCAGAATGACGAGGCCAGGAACCAAAGGATGCAGGCAGTCATTAGAAGCTGGGAAAGGGAAATTCTGTCTTGGAGCTTCTAGCAGGACTACAGCCTTTCATTGTAGGTGCATTAGATACATTTCAGATACCAGCAGAACTACAACAGAAACCTACTAAATTTGTAATAGTTAGTTACAGATGCAATAGTAAACTAATACGTCTTCATTTTAAAAGGAGCCTAGTTATTTATCTTAAATGACAGCTAACATAAACAAATTAATAAATAATTTAGAAGAAAAATTTTAAACAAATTGCATAGTTAAAAATAGTCAACTATAATCATGTTAAACTATAGCAACTAGGATTCGGAAACACTGTGATTTGTGAGTAATAGCACTGATGGAAGCCATGTAAAATATACCTTGAAAAAAGACACATCACAGATATATAATTCCTCTCTGGGACATATTGTTTAATCTACTAATGTATTTCCAAAATTTTGGAAACACACAAATACCTAATCATAAGCTAAATGTATTTAATGTAAGCAAAAGTCACAGAATAAGTTTATAAACTCAGAGTTCTCTCCCTATTTGAAATTCAATAATATGATAGAATTTGTGAATTATATATATATACATGTACACTATACGTCTAGATTGCAGATGTAATATATGGAATCAGTTACCAAGAGGAGGAGGAAAACAAGCATTTCAATTTAAAACTGTTTAGTGTGATTGGGGAGGAAGCAGGAAATTTTGTGCTTTATATATTAGTATAGTTAAAATATTTAAACTTTCAGTATCTCAAGGACTTTTCTTTGGCTTTAAAGAAAATGCATGAATCCAGAATATTTTGTTACCAAACAAAGTAAAACATGGTTCATATAATTCTATCCATATACATTAATCTAGAGATAAGGTTTACATCTTGAATTTTGTTAGCAATTTTTAATTTATAATTTATGAACCTTAAAATTTCAAGAGTATAAATCTTTTAATAATCAATTACCACATCCAATTAGTCCATAATCTCTGAAATATACGATTGGGACTAGGGCTCATTTCTAGTCTCAAAATACAAAGTCACTTAATTCAGAACCCCATCTGTGCCTTGGTCTCTGGAGTCTGACAAAAAGCTTCCAAACTGTCTTTGGGGTTTTCATCAAAACAAGACACCAGCGCGGAATCTATTTTAACATTACTTGCAATATAGAGGGACTCGTGGTGCATCTGGTTTGACTTTTCTCTAATGAAAGTTGCTAGTTGTTCTTTGTCAGAAAGGATGTTAAGTATTCCCTGGAAATAGTGCTGTTATTTAGAATACAACAATAGAGAAACCGAACCCCCAGATCTTATATTTCCCATTCATAAAATGGTAATTAGTCTTTTTATGTCTGTGTTACCCTTGAGATAGAGAATTAACTTTATGTACATATATGGGATACCCATAAACTCCGAATAGACCACATTTCCATTTCCCAAATAGAATTAAAGTCAAAGCATATTTTTCTTTAATCTTGGGGATTTTGTATAGTTTAACATTATCTCTTGAGATAAAATTACATTTCAGCCATAGTAAATAACTAGCAAAGCAAGAAACCACAATACAGTATTTGCAATCACACTGTACATAGAGAAAAAAATCCCCACAAAATGTATATTTCACTGTGGGACAATGCTGACCCTGTATAGATATTAAATGTTTATATTCTCTGTTGCTGGCTACATACACATCCCTTATAGCCTACCAGACTCACAGTCTGGTTTCATCACTCTGTAGGATCAGGGCTATGGCTTGGACTCACAGTCAAACTGTGAGCATCACTTTAATCATCTCAAGTATAATTAATAATACTTATCAGGAATTTGGAAGGTGGGAGGTCTAAATATGTTAATATGCATAAAATACTCAGCACAATTTCTGATTAACTATAAATGGTCAATAAATGGCTACTGATGTTAAGGTCAATTGGAAAGAATGTACGCTATTTCAATTTACGAACAGATGCAAGTTCCAGAAGTGGAAAGTTGTCCTGTCATTTGCCAGAAACTAAGAAAAGCAAACATGTAAAATTTTCAGAAGAACCACAGGTATTTTCCTCCTGAGCCTCTGTTTATTTTTACGTGTTTGCTTAATAAACAAAGTTAAGATTTATTCAGTATGTGAACGAGAGTCCAATCATGTGCAAACACACATCCAAACTAAGTGACTGTTTTTTGAGATACCCATTATTCTGTCTCCATTCCTTCCTCCATAAGCGAGATCTAAAATTTGTAAAATTCCATACACGAATGAACAAATATCAAACTAATATCTAGCTTTCTATTGATATAGACTAGTGTATAGCAAGGCACTTTATTTGTATTTCCAGATATGTGTATACAAGTACAAAGTTTTTTATAAATAAGATAACAATCTGGTTAATATCTCAAAAAACAGAAATAAAGAACAAGAAGGAACCAACCCCAAATCTAAAATGAATGAAAAGAGAAAACAGGAAAAAAATATGATTTATAAATATGATAAAAATCATATTTATATGATTCATAAATCATATAATCATTTATCATGATGAATCATATAGTCATCATTTATAAATCACAAAAAATGTGATTTATAAATAAGATAAAAATCTGATTAACATCTCAAAAAACAGAAATAAAGAACAACAAGGAACCAACCCCAAATCTAAAATGAATGAAAACAGAAAATAGGAAAAAAAATTCGTTATGCACAAAGGCAAATTCCAACATTTTATGCAAAGCCCAGTACCCTATCAGTCCTGATCATTTGTGTTTAGGGCCCTCTATTGATTAGAGACAGTGATTAGAGGTGTGGGAAGGAACTGATTTGTATTAATCCTCTGTGACCAGCATGTTGAACACGCCTGATTCTCAACATAAACAAAACACACCTTAATCTTGTCTTCCACTATCCATGAATTAAAACTGTGCTCATCAGGCCTGATTTCGCATGTTTCTATGGACTGCCTGACAACTGTGGCTCTTCTGTCCATTGTTAGTTAATGGAGAGTCCTACATCATTTCAAGTACTGGCATAGTTTAAATTTAAACTCAGAAACCTGTGGGCTAGTCCAAAATAACTAATTACAATAACAAATGATTTTAATTTACAGTAAAACTGTTTCCCCCTTTAGCCCTGCTTTCCATGTAAGCTGGAGCCCTAGAGATGGGGCAGGGATTAAGGGAATGGTCGGACCCTATCCTACTAGGGACCGCTGAGAATACCTACTGGGCCCTTTCCTCCTGCGCTTCCCTGGACTCAGGCAGTGTTATCTGTATTCATGTGGGGGAGTATTTTCCTTGCCTCTGAAAATCTGGCTCTTCCTACTGGGTCTCTTTATCCTACAGGCAGCCCTGATGGACGGGAGCCAAAGCAGTCATGTTGGCTTTCTCCATTGTGCCTATGACAGGCCTATGGGAAATTCTCACATACACATCTCTCTTAATACCAATAGAGTCACAGGTATTTAATTTAATTAATTTAATAGGATGTCATTTCAGCTAAAGTCCATACACGGGATCAGGCCTAGTTGGGATTCTGTTTTAGCGTTCCTAAAAATGAGCCTTCTGTGCCTCTCAGCCTCAGGAACATCTCCAAATTGATCAACTCCATTTTAATTGCTGTCACTCCTACTTCACAGGAGGACTACGGACCGATGCATCAGCTCTCTTCAAAGAATCCCGTCAGTAATGCTCTCCTTCCACACCTGACCCCGTTTCACGTGTCTGCTCTGGGCAGCCGCCTAGGAGATGTGGGACAGGTTCCTCCGCAGTCGCAGTCACTCTTGTTAATCTGTATATGAGAGGGGCCCTGTCTTCTGCCTCACCTTCACTTTGTTATCCCAGTGCCTGTCAGGATCAAAGCAGAACAATTTCCACTCTAAGGACTTGTTTCACCTCAGCAGCCTAAGCAGCTGAAGCCGCTAATGTAAAAACATGGCTCTGTCCATTTTTTCAGTAATCTCTGTGGTTACTAACGAACCACAGTGTGACAGGATGTTCAGTGCAAAGTGTGGCTTCCAGACCAGCAGTGTGGGCATCAGGAGGCTGAAGGAAACGCAATATCTCATCCCATCTCAGGCAAACACTGACTCAGGATCTGCCTCTTAGAAAGCACCCTAAAAGATTCCTACATTTAATAAAGTGTGAGATGCACCGTATAAGGAGTTATTAATAATGATAGTTTTAAAGTCATTTCCCAAACTGTACTCCTTGTAACATTAATGCCCTCCAAAACGTGTTCCACAAAAAAGTGGGTTTTATAATCAAATATATCTTTAAAACATTAATCAAAGTTAAGCCAATTTATTTTCTGCAAGACATTTAAGCATTACTATATTCCAAGAAAAGAACGGCATGTACCATTTCTCCAAGCTACTTAACCTTGAAGTCATGTTTTCTTTGAATGATTCTATTAATAACTTTTGGAATCCTGGGGTTTGTAAAAAAGAAATTTGGAAAATGGGGCACCAATTTCCAAACAAATGACCAAATTCCATCACAGAACATCTAGTTAAAACATCAGGAAAAAATACCTATTTGAGGTTTAAAATTACAAATTATAAAAATAGTATGAAATAAAAACAATTGTATGAAATATCTTATCCTTCCTCTGAAAAGGAAGTAAAAATAGATGAAGTTTGCTCTTGTCTTTACACTGCTGGCTTCAGACCCATTACTCTCATTCTGCCTGGGGACTCAGTAATGGCACTGATCTCAACTGACTCTAGACATCTTTCCTATTTTCAGAGTGTAGATTTCTCTTCTTGTCCCTTATCAAAATAAGTGTCTTTATTACATTCCTCTCATGGTAGATTACCACCATAAAAACAATCAGTTAAATCCATCCTCTGATAAGACAGATCTGAGATTGCCTGGATACACCATTCCTTATAGATAGACAAAAACTAGGTTTTAAAATGCCTTCTCCTAAGACAAATATATATGTGTGTCATTAAATTCAAACATGTTTTGCCTAAAAAAATTCTCTGAATATCACCAAGATGAACTGAGATAAATTATTAGAATCAGGAGGCAAGTACTAAAAAAAGTCATGAAATTCTCGAATCTGTACTATCGACATACAAGTACAATCTCCTCACTTCCTCTCAGAATCATATTTTAATGGCATATGCACTGTTTCCTTCTCAGTTACTTCATTATTTAAATGCTTTTTATATTTTTCCCAGCATTTTCCATGGTCCAGGAAGAAAATTTTTACACTTAGGAGGAGTTTCACAGCCAACTTCTTCTCCTTTCCACTTACAACTTATCATAGACAGTTTGTGTCAAAAAATGCAAACTACTTCTGAATTTGCTCTTATTTTTTTGCTAGACATGCTATTTTCTAGCTTTAAAAATCTCCCTTTTAGACTCATTTCCTCTTCACTGGAGTCATAAAAATAGAGTCTGGCTGGTATTTTCATATGTTTTTTTTGGTCATAATAAAATAAAGTTAGTTTAAATTTTTATCTAATTTTATCTGGAAATGCAATTGTAATTATTGCACTATACTATACAGCTTCAGAGACTATTGAGTATTAAGAAATATTGATTTAGTTACTGCTAATAGTCTGACACAATCCACACTAAATTCTTGACCCCACAGGTCATAAAGAAATCATTAATGCTCAATATGGATGGATTCCCGAGAAAACAAAATCTAAGCAGAATTAAGACTGTGCAGAGAATCGCAATGATACATCACCTTACTCCATGCTTCTTCCATGTCCTTTTACTTGGAGCTCATATTTTAAATCAATGCCTGTTTAGTCTCTCTCCACTTTCATTCATTCAATGGCTATTCATTCATGCATATGAAATATTATTCTCTGTTGCTGGCTTTGGGGATTCAAAGAAAGTTTAATATATATATGTGTGTGTGTATTTATGAATATATATATATAATATGTATGTGTTTTATGTACATCTATATGTGTATGTATACATAAGATCATTTATGGTTACATAAGAGGAAAAATAAAGGCATCTAAACAAAACAAGCCACGCACAGAAAGAGAACTCTGTTCTCACATCTATGTAGACTCTAAATGTTAAAAACAACTGATCTCATGAAGACAGAGAGTAGAGTGATGGTTATCAGAGGTTGAGAAAGGTAGAGGGGAGTGTACATAGAGTGGTGATAGCTAATGGGTGCAAAAATATAGTTAGATAATTAGAAAGAATGAAAAACATTTGATAGCACAGCAAAGTGACTATAATCAACAATGCATTAAAATAATTACAAGAGCTGAATTAGAATGTTCCTAACACAAAGCAATGATAAATACCCAAGGTGATGGATATTTCATTCATCCTGATTGATTAATTCACATCACATGTGTACATCAAAACATCACATGTAACCTATAGATGTATATAACTATTATGTAATATGTACCTATGATAATTAAATGGTAAAGTGAAATTAAGCAATCAGAATATGACTTGGGTAGGGTCACAAAGGACTAACAATTGGATATATTGGATCAACTACATATTAGGCATAATTTTTTTTTTTTTAATAGACAGAGCCTCACTTTATTGCCCTTGGTAGAGTGCTGTGGAGTCACAGCTCATAGCAACCTCCAACTCCTGGGGTTAGGCGATTCTCCTGCCACAGCCTCCCAAGTAGCTGGGACTACAGGCATCCCCTACAACACCCAGCTATTTTTTGTTGCAGTTTGACCAGGGCCAGGTTTGAACCCACTACCCTCAGTATATGGGGCTGGCGCCCTACTCACTGAGCCACAGGCACCACCCTAGGTATAATATTTTTGATCAAGCTTTCCAAACTACACTCTTGTCAATTTAGGTGAAAATCAGTGTTCATTTGTAGTTGCTCTCAAAATCATGGATTACCGATGATGGGCACATTTAAAACTTTGACTCAAGAAGTACAAAAGCAACCTATGTAACCAAAATATCTGTACCCCTGTAATACTCTAAAGGAAAAAAGAAAAAGGAAAACAATTAACCACTTGGTCAGGCAGTATATTAATAACGTGAAATTAAATGCTTAAAAAGTCAATAATAGGTCATAAAAGATTTCTGTAAATCAGAAAAGTTAGTGCACTGAACAGAAACTCTGCTAAGTAGAAATAAACACCATGTGTTTTCAAAACTCACACAAAATATAATCGTGCTGGACACACTGGCTTTCTGGAGAGACGCTCACAGAGGCTGAATGCGGCAGTGTGAGCCTCTTCACCCTCCTGGCTGCCTTTTTACATCTCACACTGAAACTCTGCCATCTGACTTGTTTTTGTTTTAATTCCTCTGAAGTGTTTAGCAGAATGTATTAAAAAATCATTATAAATATTTAAGAATTTTATCACAGTATAGTGAAATCTCAATTTGAATACAATGTTAACATAATACATATAAATTTATATAATTATGTATGATACTAGTGACATAACATGTAACAACAGACAATACTATTGTATACAACACTATTGTATATCATTTAATAACTATCATAATTCTGTCAGAGAAGTGTTATTATTTCAACTACATGTAAAAATAAAATAAGACTAAACTTTGATCATCTGGCGACACATTTCCAGTTTCGTAGTACAATGTTGCCTATCATCTATTATCAGTCTTGTTTCTAGATTGCAAGTTAAATCATTATATTTAAAATAATGGTTCATAATAAAATACTATTATACCTGATTTTCAATGGAAAAGGGAAATAAGAAAAAAACAGTAATATAGAACTTCTTGTTTTAAAATCCTTTATAGAGAGACAGATATTTTCTGATATATCTTATATTCCACATATATAGAATCACTTGGATTTCTTCTTAACTGTTCAATATACATGACTTTAAACTCTTTAATCTGTAGTTAAAAACTACATCTTAGACTCCTTTTATCTCCAACTTGTTTCAAGGAGGGTGCTGTTTAGGCTTCCTTCCAAAGTATCACATTTCTAATTAAACAAATGACTATGTTAGGACACTGTCATAAAGCTGGACATCTAGTCTTCAGTTTGTAAACAGCTGCTTTCGCCGCAGTCTTGGTCAAACTACTTGATTTTCCTATGTTCCAGTTTCCTGCCGCTTATCCTTCCAAATAACTTAAGTTAGTAAATTCTACTGTGGATTTAAAATTCTTTTCTTCAAAAATGTATCTTGAGAATTTACTATGTCCTTGTAGAACATTATGTTAGATAATAATGGAAAACTTTTGATAAATTGATGTGATATTTCATTTCTTAGTGTTTCCTGAACAAATGTGAACTAGAAACCAAAATACTAATTAAAATATGGGTAAAGATTTAAAATAAAACTACACAAGCCATTCATAGACTTGCTGGCTTCATAAAGGTAAGAAGTAATTATTGTAAAAATAAAATAATTAAAGTCATCATGTTATTATGTTAGAATACTTAGAAGATATGTAATATGATACCAAATAGGGAAAAATATATCTACAAGGGGTTAAAAGAAAGTTAATGATAAAAATTATGATTGTGAAGCCCAGGCATGGTGACTCAAACCTATAATCCTAGCACTCTGGGATGCCAAGGTAGGGGCATTGCTTGAGCTAGTTTAAGACCAGGCTGAGTAAGAGTGAGACCCTGTCTCTACTAAAAATAGAAAAACTAGTTGGGCATAGTGGTGAACGTCTGTAATCCCAACTACCTAAGGAGGCTGAGAAAAGAGGATTGCTCAAATCCAAAAGTTGGAGGTTGCTATAAGCTAGGGACACCACAGCACCCTACCCAAAGTGACAAAGTAATACTGTGTATAAAAAAAAAAAAAAAATGAAAGAAAGGAAAGGAAAAAGGAAAAAGGAAAAGGGAAAAGGAAGAATATGTCATTAAGATTCTGGGTTTATTTTTCATTAGTGGTACCTATTTCTCTGATGTGGGTCTATATTTTCATGTCATCCTACTGAGAATCCAGATGTAAAAGGATTTAATTAATTTACTCTTTTTATGTAATCTATTTTGCTATATAAGAAAAGAAAATGATCAGGGATCACCTAAACTAATTTTGCTATAACCATGTTGTTAGCATAAGTTTGTTTTCTTTCCCTTCATTTGGGGTTCATAACAAACCAGCGTCCTTAAATAGAAAAAAAAGCATTACAGGAATGATGGCACAGATCTACAGTTATCACTATGTACCCTTGTTTGAAAATTGAATTGTCTTTGTACTAGGCAGGTAAATACAATAAATTCTGTGCAGTCACTTAATTCCATTGCATTTAATGAGATAAGAGTAGACTTCATTAAGTCTTTTGAATATTACTCCTGTTTTATAAAACATCAATGATTAAAAACATTAAATAGCCATTTAAGAAAATTCAAGCAAAAATACACATAAATTTATTACAAAGATAGCATTCTGCCTTCTGTTATTTTCTGTTCAGTGGTAAAATTATTTATGTGTGCGTGTTTTTACTTCCTTTCCAATGATGAAAAATTCTACCTCCATTAATTCTATGGTTTATTTACAAATACTTGAGGGGCAGGACATCTTTCCATTTGTAAGATTTTCTACTAACATGCAGAGCTGTGTGACTAATCAGCAGAATAAATTGAAAGGATTATTTACTACGGTAAAAAGATGAAAAGTTTTGTTGTGTTTTTTTTTGGGGGGGGAGAGGGAAATAAAATAAAACAAATTTTCTGCATGGAAATCAGTATTTGCTTGAAAGAAGACCCAACTAGAAATGAGAACATTTGTTTTCCTTTGATCAAATAATCTCAGCTTCATCCTCAATACTGTCCGGAATTATAAAGCCTCATATGGCATCCAATTGAAACTCTTAACATGCATCTTAGTTCTCAAAAGATAACACAAGAAAGAAAATAAGCATTCAATGTAAGGACCTTGGACAGTAGGGTTGACTTGGAGAATATAAAAATAAGATGAACAAAAGTTATTTTCTAAACTTGTAATAGACTGGTGAAAGGTTTTTGGAAGAACACAACAGTATTAAGAAGACTAGATTCTAAGCAGAGAACTTCGGAAGATTAACCATCAACTGTTACTCTCTTTAATACGTAATTAGAAATTCCCTTAATGATCAATGTTAACTTCTTGAGACACAAGTGAAATTTTAAACTGAATATTCCCAGGCTCTGGAATGGGGAGAATCGTAATTTTTCTTATCCCTCATCTTTGCACTAGGACTACACTCTGTTCCTGCATCTATATTTCTTCCAACATCCAAGTATGACCCACCTCCAGATACCTTCTTTAATTACTTCAGTAGTAATAGCTCTTGTGTATCGCTCTCTCAACCTCCAGAATTCTGTTCCTTCTGAAAACACATCTTCTCTAGTTTACATTAGTTGTAAATCTTCCCCAGTTTTTTATTTTCAAAATCATTTGGATCTCAAGTACCATCAAAGTGTTCTAGACATAGCAGAAAACTCTGCAAATGTTTTGAATAAATAAGCTGGTGGTTCATCATGAAGGCGATGATCACGTTCATGATGGGCATGGTGTTGATAACAATGCAATTAAATCATCCTTTCCACCTCTAAATTTGCTAGCAATCCTATAAAATGTTTCCAGAAATTTTAAAGAAGTCCCTCCCTTCTCCTTACCACCGTTACCTCCTTCCTTTGGTGGGAGTGATCTGACTGGTGAGGTCATGAACCTGACATCTACTTGCTCATGTTCCTCAACTGGACAGAGCCAACGTCCTGCATTTGTATGCTCATGTGTTGCTTCTCTTTCTTTGTCTATGTGCTCTTTGTGAGTCAGTTCTGGAGACTGTCTTCCATATAATAAAAAGCAAGATGTAAGAGTACAATGTGAGGGTCTCCTAGGAAGAGAGCAAATTCTGAGTAACTTCCCTTTACATAGGCAAGAATTCATTTATTCAGCTGCTCTATTGGTGATTTTCTCCCATCCAAGTACTAAGCAGGCCCAATATTGGTGATTTTCTAAATGAGTTCTATGGTAAAAAGGTAAAAAGAAAAATGAAAAACATCTTGTTTGAAATTCAAGCTAATCCAACTTTGCACTTACAACAAAGTAGATGATTTCTTCTCCCTCTGACTCTTGTTATATATTTCCAAGTAGCTTCAGAATCATGAGGGGGTACTTAATTAACCAAGTATATATAGAAATGACAGTTATGATGAAAATCACTTTACTAGCCTTTTCAAGTTGCACAAACCAATTTTTTTCTACTTCTTTCCTCCAAAGCAGGAGACTTCAAAAAATATTTTATACTACAAGCTATTTTAGGAAGATACTACAATTAATATATCAAGATTTTTGGTGGATTATATATTTGGCATGGTCAGATTTCTTTGTGTGTTCTTAGTGACTTAGTGTATCTTACTATAGGTTAAATCATATAAAAGGCCAAAATCATGCACCTGGATGATATGGTTTAACACTCTGAACCTTTATTCTTACAATTTTCTAGGATTCAAGGACTGGGAAGAAAAAAAAAATTCCCAGAATGCCCTGCTATTAGGGATTATGTTTCACTAATCAGATAGCCTTATGGAAGATCTCTAGTAAGAACCAGGAAAAGGTAAAGATACCCTTCTGCTATTTCAGAGGCAGCAGTCCAGCACGCAGATTGAACAGCTTCCTGATTAGTTTCTGAGATGTCACCATGACGTCAGTTTATGGTTCTATACTTCACCAATTCTGTTCACTATGGGGTTCTTCCCAGCTCAGTTAAACACTGTTGGTATTGTAACCATATTAATTAGTGAGATAGTTTTACCTCTTGAAAAAGTACTTTTTAGATTGATTTTAGCTGTGTTGCCTTGGCTAGAGTGCAGTGGTGTGACCATCTCTCACTTCAACCTCAAACTGCTCAGTTCAAGTGATCCTCCCACCTCAGCCTCATACCCAGCTGGGACTATAAGTACCCACCACCAGGATCAGATAATTCTTTATACAGATATAGAGATGGTGTCTTGGTCTTGCTTGGGCTGGTCTCTAACTCCTGACTTCAAGGGATCCACTCAGTTTGGCTACGCAGAGTTCTAGGATTATGGAAGTGAGCCCCCGTGCATCTGGCCAAGAAACATGTATTCTTTCTCTCTTATTTTTTAAGAGACAGAGTCTCACTTTATTGTCCTTGATAGAGTACTGTGGCATCACAGCTCACAGCAACCTCCAACTCCTGGGCTCAGGTGATTCTCTTGCCTCAGCCTCCCAAGTAGCTGGGACTACAGGCACCCACCACAATGCCTAGCTAATTTTTGTTATGGTTTGGCTAGGGCCTGGATCAAACCTGCCACCCTCAGTATATGGGGATGGTACCCTACCTACTGAGCCACAGACAACGCCCTACACATGTATTCTTAACCAGAACAAAGTATACGTACGTCCTTGTATGCAGTTAAATATCTTGGCTGATACAATCATTAAAATTCGGGATGAAAATAAGAATACAGTACTCAGCATGGGGCAGACCTTCAGACCAGTAAGATTAGCCCACATCACAAAATTCCCAAACTGCAGATGTTGGCATGGATGTGGAGAGAAGGGAACACTTTTACACTGTTGGTGGGATTACAAACTAATACAGCTTTTTTGGAAAGGAGTATGGAGAATTTTCAAGGAACTAAAAGTTGAC
>CAUYQV010091641.1:0-14019 GCA_963574575.1 Galagoides demidoff
TATATGTGTTCCTCAGCCTTCACACTGATTTGTAATCTTAAATGGTAGCTTCCTAATGTTACTTCACTTCTTTGTATATGTGTTAAATTCTTACTGAATGTTTGAAAGTATATAAGATAATCAGTAAAGTTTAGCCGGGCCACCGACCGGAGTGAGTCTCAGCCTCCCTTCAAATCAATCATCCTGTCTGCAGTTTCTATTCCCTGCGTCTCTGATCAGAGGCTCCAAAGAACACACTTTCAGCTAAAGGAGTAAGACCCTGTCTAAAGGCTTCAAGTAATCAGAAAGGAATGTATAAATTAAGATAAGAAAATCAGGTAATCATCATGCCAGAGTCAACTTACAGGAACAAGTCACAGTCTACTGAGTCAAAGCGATGTGTTAAGCAAAATTAATGGCCTGCAGATGTGACTTAACCATTGTCTTGCTATGACATTCTATAGCATTATGTCTTTTTTATAATTTGGTGTCCTGCTGAAATAGAGTCTGTTATGCCAGTTTTATGACCTCTATTTTAACACTCATGGTGGTAAATTATAAGCTGGAAAAGCAGGAGATATAATGAAACATGTCTGATCTCTTATTTTGTCGTGGCCAGGTTCTAAGTTTTTAAAAGTTTCTCTGGGATTACCTTGGACAAAAGGTGGTCTGGTAGCAATTTAGGGTGGTGGAGGAGGTCTTAGAATTTCATTTTAACTTCAAAATTAGATTTTGAAGAAAAAGATTTTGTATTCCAAGAGGGCATCAGATACTTAGATATGGCATAACACTAGGAACTTCTGGTGTCACACCAATCCAGAGTGTAGAATATTGTGAAATTATACTTCAGTAGTGAGAAAGAAATAAAAACTTGCTCAGACAAATAAAAATTTAGGGCATTTGTTAACCATTAAATATGCCATTCAAAGAAATGTTATAAGATGTTTTGCAGGCTTTGTGCCCATAAGTCAGTGGTTGAAGTGCTGGCCACATGCACTGGGGCTGGTGGGTTCAAACCTGGCCTGGGCCTGCTAAAATGACAGTCACAACTACAACAAAAACAAAAAATAGCTGGGTGTTGTGACAAGCGCCTATAGTCCCAGCTACTTGGGTGGCTGAGGCAAGAGAATCCCTGAAGCCCAATAGTTTGAGGTTTCTGTGAGCTGTGACACCATAGCACTCTACCAAGGATGACATAATGAGATTCTCTCTTAAAAAAAAAAAAGTTTCGCAGTGAGAATAAATTATATATATATATCAGATAATCATATTTATATAAAGAAAAGAAAGCTTAGTCAAATGAAAACTGTTTCTTAAACAGTCGACTTAAAGGGTAATACATTGTTCAGATAATTTCTGCTACTGTAGTCCACCAAACATTCAAGGAAGAAATTGTGCCAATCATCTATCATTTATTTCAGAATATAGAAGCAGATGAATGTTTCCTAAGTCATTCTACTAAGACAGCATTGCTCTAATAAAAAAACCAGAGAATAATTCTATAAGAAATAGATTCTACAGACTATATTTCTCATGAACACAAATGCAACCCTCCCCTAAATATTAGCAAATCTAATTCAACAACATATAAAAGAATTATACACCACAATCAAGTGAAATTTATCCCAGGTATATGGGATTTGTTCAACATTATAAAATCAATTGATGTAATTCATCACAAATCAACAGAGTAAAGAAGAAAAAAACATTATTTTATCATATTAATAGATACAGAAACAGCATTCAACAAATCAAATCCAATATGCTGAAAACTATCAGCAAACTTAAGGAATGGAGAGAATCTAGGAATAGAGAGAAACTTTTTTGAGTAGATAAAGATATCGAAGTAGGAATAGAGAGAAACTTTTTTGATTAAAGATTTCAAACAAAAAAAAATCCATAGCTGAAATCCTGCTTAATGATGAGAAATTAGACATTTTACTACTAAGATGGAAAGCACTGCATGGATGTTCCTCTCACCATTCCTACTTCATCAGCTAGAGATCTAGCTAATGTAATAGGACTAGAAAAGGAAATAAAGGCATATTATCTTGGAGAAAAAAAATAAAACTGTCTTTGTTTGCATATGACATAATAATCTATGCAGAAAATCCAAAAAGAATTGTGGAAAAAAGAAACCTAGGAACTAACAAATGATTATAACAAGATTGTAAGACACAAGGTTAATGTCTAACAGCCAATAATTTTCCTATTGGAACAGCAACAAACAAATGGAATTTGGAATTTAAAATATACTATTGTTCATATTAGTGCCCACTAAAATGAAGTATTTTGTTATAAATCTAACAAAATAAGCATAAGATATATATATATGAAAAATCTACAAAACACTAGTGAAATAAAGAGCTAAGTAAGAGATATTACATGTTTATGGATAGAAAGACTCATTATATCCTATATATTAGTTATAATTAACTTCATCTATAGACTGAATGCAATTTAAGTCACAATATCTGCAAATTATTTTGTGTAAATTGATAAATTTATTCTAAAGGTTACATTAAAATACAAAAAACTCAGTGCAGCCAGTTCAATACTGAAAGGAGAACAAAATCAGAAGACTAACACCATCCACTTTCAACATACTAAAAATCTGTGATATTCAATACAGTGTGGTATTGAAGAAAAAATAGTCAAATAGATTAATAGAATGAGATAGAAAGCTCTTGGATAAACACATTTAAATATAGTCAGCTGTTCTGTGATGAGAAAACAAAGTGATATGGTAGAGAAGAGAAAGGCTTTCAATAAGTAGTGCTGAAACAAGTGGACATCCACATAGAAAAAAATAATCTAGACAGCCTTCAAAAATTAACTCAAAATGGATCATAGGCCTAAATATGCAAGGCAAAACTTAAAATCTCCTAGCAGATAACTTAGGAATAAACTTAGATGACCTCAGGTATGTCATGGTAATACCATTATTGTTTAGACACAATACCACAGACACTATGTGTAAAAGAAAGAATCAAGAAGCTGTACTTCATTTAATAAAATTTTATCTTCTGTGAAAAATGCTGTCAATCAAATAAAAAGATAATACCCAAAGTGGGAGAAAATATTTCCAAAAGATACAACAGATACAAGGTTGTCATCTAAAATCTATAATTTACACTTAGAACTCAAGAAAACCAATGCCATTTTTCACAGATATAGAAGAGTAAGTATATGCTTCATATGGTACCAGAAAAGACCTTGAGCAGCCAAACTTTAGGCAAGAAGAACAAATCAGGAGGCATCACTTTACCAGACTTCAGGCTACACTAACAGACTATGCTAAAAACAAACAAACAAACCAGCAAGTACTGGCATAAGAACAAAGACATAGACCAATAGATCAGTACAGAAAACTCATATATAAAGCCATCCTCATATGTCCATCTAATATTTGACAAAGCAGGAAATAATATACCTGGGAAAAGAATCCCTACTTTATTGGTGCTGGGAAAATTGGATAGCCACATGTAGAAGACTGAAACAGTATCTGCACCTGTCATCACTCACAGAAATTAATTCACACTGGATAACATATTTAAACCTAAGTCATGAAACTATTCAAATTCTAGAAGAAAATGTTGGAAATAAACCAAACAATCTAATTTTTAAAAGGCAAAATACCTTAACAGATCCCTTGCCAAAAAAGATATATCAATAATATGCATATGACAAGATGATACACATGACATTTTATCACTAAAATGCAAATTAGAACAATGAAATATTACCAAACTCCTATTAACTTGGCCAAAATCCAAAATACTGACATTAAACATTGGCTTGGATGTGAGCAACAAGGACCTTCATGGGAATGCAAAATGGTGCAGCCACCTTAGAATACATTTTAGTTTTTATTTTCTTTTTCTATTTTTTTAACAAAACTAAGCATACCTCTACTTATATTTTATTCAGTAATAACAACACTTATTATTTACCCATAGGAGTTAAAAAAAATTGTCCACACAAAAACTTGCATAATAATGTGTACAAAATTTAGTCATATTGCCAAACTTAGAAGCAACCAAAATATTCTTCAGTAGGTTAATAGATAAAAGGTTGAAAAAGACAGGAAGAAAAGACAAAATACAGAGTTTTTAAAGAGAATTTCAATTACTCTGTGTGATAGTATAATGGTAAATACATGTCATCATATATAGGATGGCCATAAATTTTGCGTGCAATTTAAATAGCAACTATTTTAAATTTCACGCGAACTTTATGGTCACTCTGTATTTTTCAAAACTATAGAATGTACACCACCAAGAATAAACTCTGAACTTTGTGTGATAATGAGGTGTTCATGTAGGTTTATCCATTATAATAAATACATAACTCTGGTAGGGTCTGGAGGGTGCTTAAATTCTCATCAGTAAGTGAAACAAGCCAATCTTTAAAGCTATATCCATGTGATTCCAATAACATGACATTCTGAAAGAGGAAAAATGATGGAGGCAATAAAAAGATCATTTGTTTCTAGGGCAGAAGAAAGGATGAACTGATGGAGCATAGAGGGCAGTAAAAATATTCTGTATAGGATTATAATAATGGATACCAGTCATTGCACATTTGTAAGGACCCATAGGTTGTATAATACTAAGAGTAAATCCTAATGTTAAACTATGAGCTTTAGCTGATAATGATGTGTCCGTGTGGGCTATCAACTATAACAAATATTCTGGTGTGTGATGTTAAAATTGAGGAAGATTGTGTGGGATGAGAGGGTATATAGGAAATCTTTATAATTTTGACTGAAAGTTTCTGTGAACTTAAAGCTGCTCTAAAAAAATAAAGTCTATTTATTTAAATAGAAATCCAGCAGCTTTCACAGACACAGGATTTATCTTCCCTTTGTTAACAGATTAATATATTTATTGAAACATTTAATATCTTCTAAAAAATATGACTATAAAAATAATTTTTTTAGGTCATCAATAATTTAATTCCACTCAAAATGTTTTCTGAAACTAATGATGGTTGCTCAATTTAGCAACTTAATTCAGCTCTAAATTCAAACTATGTGTAAAAGGCCTGTCTCACATAGCAACCCAGTAAATGTTGATAAATTAATGAGTAATGCTGGGTGGCACCTGTGGCTCAAGGAGTAGGGTGTCAGCCCCATATACCGGGGGTGGCTGGTTCAGGCCCAGCCCTGGCCCTAACTGAAAAAGAAATTAATGTATAATGCTTTAAAGTGTCCAGAATAGATACAATTCAGGTAAACATATTTACTTACTCCGTGTCCAAAGCACTTTTGTGAACAAGTCTCTATTTCATTCCTAATTATCCTTAATTCGCTACATGTATGGCCTAAACAAATCTTTAAAAAAAAAAAAAAAGCACACATTACAAATATTTTTAAGCTAAAGAGAGATACAACATTCATAATATCACAATTAATAAGAGTGTAACATGAAATCAATACCATTCAGTGCTATAGATTTCCCTCTAAGTATTGCTTTGCAATAGCCCAGAAATTCGATAAGTTGCATTTTCACTTTCATTTAGTTCAATATATATTAAAATTGTTCTTAAGAATTTTTTCTTGACCCATATGTTATTTAGAAATTTTTCATCTGAATTACAAGAATTTGGGAATTTTCCATAGTTCTAATGTAAACTATGAACTTTGGGTAGTGGTGATGTGTCAATATAAGTTCATTATCTGTACCAAATACACCATATTGGCGTGGGCTATGCATAGTAGGGGAGGCAGGGGATGTAGAGTATATGACGATTTTGTACCTTCAGTTCATTTTTTCTGTGATCCAAAGCATCACTAAAATAAAATCTATTTTTTAAATTTTTTATTTCAAATTAATATGAGGGTAGAAATGTTTAGGTTACATTGTTATAAATTCTAAGAGTTCAAGTTATAGTTGAGCCCTTCACCCAGGGGGTGTGCTGAACACCCTCACGTAGTGCATGTTAGGTTAGATCCTGCCAATCACCCTTTCTTCTCCCCCCCCTTGTCTATCCCCCTTGTTAGACTATATTTGTGTTTCCTTTCATATTGTTTATATATTGCCTTAATATTAGTAGATTAGTATTGAGTACATTCAATATTTCCTTTTTCCATTCTTATGTGACTTTACTAAGAAGAATGTGTTTCAACTCCATCCAGGTAAATACAAAGGATGTAGTCTCCAACTTTTTCAGTGGTTGAAGAGTACTCCCTGGTATACATATATTACACTTTGATAATCTATTCATGGTAGATGGTCACCTCGGTTGCTTCCATGTCATGTCTTGGTAATTGTGAATTGAGCTGCAATAAACATTCTGGTGAAAATGCCAGTGTGGTAAAATGTGTGGGGAAATGTCTGACAAAATTGGTCTAGAAAAATACTTTATGAAGAAGATCCCCTTGGCAATTTCAGCAACACCAAAAATAAATAAATGGGACATGATCAAGCTAAAGAGCATTTGCACAGCTCAGAGTATAACAACTAAAGAAAACACATATTCTTCAGAATGAGAGAAGACATTTGCATGATATGAATCTGACAAAGGGCTGATAACTAATTTCTACAGAGAATTCAAATTAATCAACAAGAAAAGAGCAAACCATCCTACTTTTATGTGAACAAGAGTCTTGAATAGAAAGTTCTCTGAAGATGACAGACAAATGGCCAATAAACACATGAAAAAAACACACATTGTCCCTAATCATCAGAGAAATGCAAATCAAAACCATCCTAAGAAATTACCTAACCCCAGTGAGATTAGCCCACATCACACAGTCCCAAATCTGAAGATGTTAGTGTGGATGTGGAGAGAAGGAAACACTGCTGGTGGGATTTCAAACTCACACAAACTTCATGTAAAGAAGTATGGAGAATTCTCAAAGACCTAAAGTCAACTTTCCACTTGATCCTGAATTCCTATTACTAGGTATTTACCAGAAATCAATTTTTTTAAAAATAAATATTTTCAAAAAATGATCTTGGCAGGGTATTGCCCAACACCAATGAAATAAGAGTGGTAATAAAAGCAATTATAACCCAATAAACACTTTTCATTACAATAACATGAAATATAACAAAACTGTTCCTGATCAAATAGTTAAAAGAATATCTTGTATTCATATCACATATCATTTTACATAGAAAAAAGGCAATTAAGTATAATTATGGCATATGTTCAGTTTTCTTAAAATAGGAAAATTATTAGACTATTATAAGTATTTAATCAATGTAATGGAAAATTTAATTAAAATATATTAGAGATGTCTGTCATTGTATTACGGAATGTGTAAAAACTTCAGATATATTATTTTTAACTTTAAAATATACTAATCAGAGGACTAAGGATATACTCTCAACTCCATTATTTATAGCAATCTTAACCTCCCTAAGTTGCAATTTTCTTACAAGAGTGCAATCATACCTTTTCTTTAAAAAAAGTCATTGTAGAATAGTTAAATACTATTTGAGTTTGTTTCTAGGTTAAAATGAGATAATGTATGTGAAATTAATTCCTTTTCATCATTAAAACACAGCACAATTCTCTCCAAAGAAATGGTCTCACAAAAGCTCCTCTTAATCTAAAAAATCTAACCCTTTTAAACTTTTAATGAGGCCAGTCCCCTCTCGTCCTTGGACATGAAAGTGTATCTACTAACTCCTTTGGGATTTTAGTATCTCTTATTTTCTTATTTCAGTTGAAATTGAGAAAACATTCCAGTCCATAAGGACACTTACAGAAACAATGCTAAGAATGTTTCATCACATAAAATTTATTGGATCATTAAAATCTATGGTAATTTTTGTTAAAATTTTTGTTCACACATTATCTCTGAGAATAATTATCCATGTTATAAAAAAAATTGTACTCTTACTAAATTTTCTGTTGAGTACTTTCAAACCACCTGTTGGCTGTATTGCATTTTTATTTGCTTTTGCTCCATGGCTTAAATATATCTACTGAGATTTATGGACTAAACTTCCTTCAAGAAGACATTTATGATTCCTAAACATAAAAAGGAAATCAATATTAATGGGTCTATATCTTCACTTATAAAAAACACCCTTTAAACTATAAAGCCACTAAAAGTGGCTATCAATGTATATATGTCACATCCAAGGGTACCATAGCTTAATTGTGTAAAATAATTTGTTCAAGGAAGTCTATCAAGCAACTGGCAGAGTCGGAATTCAAATCTATGTGTGCATCTGTCTTTAAAGCCTACACTTTAAATTTTGTGTTTCCTCATGAGTAAAGATCTGGTCAGGAAATAAATGAGATGCTGAGGTAAATATATTTCCTCCATTTCTAGTCTAGATGTGAATTAGTTTCAAAGACAAATTCTAATAATAACAATCAGTATTAACAGCTAAACTGTATTTAGCTCTTACTATGTGCTGGGCCTTATGCTAAGCACTTATACTGTTATCTCAATTAATCTTCACAATACCCTCTAGAGTGAATGCTATTATTATATATTGCTTTATACTTTATATATTGCTGCTATATCTCAGACTGGCTAGATTGTAAAAGGTCAAACAAACAAGAGGTGATGATTTGATTCTAAATAGCCTTATCTAATTTGTGCTCTTACCGACAAGGCCACAAAGAGACGTATACTCCTAAGTGGGATATCTTCCTCCTTCTTACACTGAGAAGAAAATCAAGTTTCCATACTATATAGTAGTTCATCACAACACAGTCCCAAGATCTCTTCTCTTCTCACTCCAGCCCCCAAATGCTTGGAGCCTCCTTGCTCCTAACACTGAAAGTCTGAAGAGGTGAAACATTCTCGCTTCCCTATTACTACTTGGAGACTAATTTAAGTTTACTAATTTTCTCCTCAATATATGTAAGGTTATGTAATACTAGAAATTAATTAACATTTCATGCTTAAATGAAAAGAGTAGTGAAGTAAGGAATAAAACTAGACTTTTTTTTTTTTTAAAGAGATTTAATTTACCCTGCCAGTGTCACAAGGAGTGCCATTTTTCACTCTCAATGGATCTGGACCTGGTTGATTCGCTGGGTGTTCCATACTTATACATACAGTACCTCGTATGTAAGCATAAATCACATCACCATGTTGTGGATAGAAAGGAGCTTGAGTAGGGTAGGTACAAACTAATCTTCCACATATATAACCCCTGCGAACATAATAAAACTATATTATTTTTATACGTTGGACATTTCTAGGAATGCTTTGGATTTGTTTTGAGAGAGAAAGAAGAGAAGAAAGGAAGGAAGGAGGGAGAAAGGAGGGAAGGAAAGTTCATTCTTCATTAACAGCAGCATACTTAAAGTAAATGCTTTAATAGTAACATTTAAAGTAAAAAATAAAAATAAAATATAAATCCATTGATCCAATCTAATCTTTAAATAGTACTAATGGTCTTTTAGTCACTATGAAGATTATATATTTAAAGCTAGATAATCCATCCACTCCACCATTTCCTCATAGAGGGAGAGGAAGGTGAAAAAATTTTAAGCTCTACCTTCAAGTATCTTACAGTCTAATACTCTTACTAAGGCTTACAATATAAATATGATTCAAATTCCATTAAAAAAAAGATACAAGTGAAATAAACAAATCCTCATAGGAATTTAAGATGTGGACACATCTAATTTAGTAGTTAGGGATGACTTCATAAGGGAGATTGAAAAGTTCTGGACCTAAGGATAAAAAATCATTCAAAGAAACGAGACAAAAGGAAGATGGAGATCCAATTCATGCAGTTAAAGTGGCTTTTATTCCACCTGGAGGGCATGTGGGGTGAGATTCCTGATTAGGGAGAAATCTACATGTGGGCTGTGGTAAACAGAGATTTAAAGGGTTAAGGCAGCCAGGATTGGTCTGTCCATAGCTTTACCTGGGCAGGTAGGTGGGACAAGGTTAGGGAGGTCCAGACAGGTCCATTCACTATTTTCTGGGAGGGATATGCTCTCCAGAAAAGGGATCCTTCCTTGGTGGGTCAATAACTTGATTCTATCAAAGATGCTACCTGAGTCAAGGCTCACGAATTAGTAAGCTTTCAACAGAAAGAATGAGGTAAACATTTCTAAACAAATGTCACTGCATAAGCAAGTCAAGGAAGCATAAAACTACATTCTATATTTATGAGTCTATAAATTTCATGAGTGTGTGAGTAAAGTAGCATTTAACCCAGTGTCTGGCACATAGTATGTTCCTAATAAACATTATTTTAAAAATAAATTAACCAAAAAGCTAGTTCTCATATGTGGTGAATATTGAACTTCATTTCACAAATATTGGGCAGCCTTCATCTTGAACAAATAACAAAATTGATGAGCATACTACTTTTATAAGGAGAAATGAACAGATTTAGAAAGAAATGGTGCAGTGGCCAGGTGTGGTGGCTCACGCCTGTAATCCTAGCACTTTGGGAGGCCAAGGTGGGTAGGTTGCCTGAGCTCACAGGTTTGAGACCAGCCTGAACAAGAATAAGACCTCATCTCTAAAAATAGCCAGATGTTGGGGAGGGCTCCTGTAGTTCCAGCTACTCAGGAGGTTGAGGCAAGAGAATCACTTGTGCCCAGGAGTTTCAGGTTGTTGTGAGCTATGATTCCACAGCACTCTGCTGAGGGCAACAAAGTGAGACTCTGTTTAAAAAAAAAAAAGAAAGAAAGAAAGACAAAGAAATTGTGAAATAGTTGCTCTGAGCTTTAATTGTGAATTAGATTTAGGAACCTAATGATAAGTCATCTGTAAATGTTTAAAAGTAAGATAAAATCTTAGCCAGTAGCACAAAAAAAGATGTTAGTTCTTAATTTAAAATTCACTCCCATGCACATACCACAAGTTAAACCAGTGGAATGAATGCCGTATACTAAAGAGATAGAAAAGTTTTTTTTTTTTTTTTTAAGAAAAAGTATCATTTCTTTTTATATAGCATACCTCCAAGGACATGATATGTATCTACTCCTACTGTCCTTACCACAGTTACCAAAGGTATCAGTATGAGAATGTATTTCTTCATAGCAGGCAAATGGAGCCTGTCTGGAACCTGTCAGAATTAAAAATACATTTGGATTAGAACTAATATTGTATTTTTATCTTCTCCCATTTCTTAATATGTTATATATTTCCTTTACCTCTTTCTCCCTTATGATCTAATTCAAAGGTTTTCCTAGTAAGGGTGTAAGGAAAGAAAAAATTGTAATAGGAAAGAAAATGCTTTCCTTCATTTCTATCATAAAAGATAATATGGGAGAGGAGAGAGTTATAGAAGAGTAAATTAGGAGACACTTCTGTGAAAAAAAGCAATATATAATGCAAGAAAACTATACTGTTATTGTAGCTTCTAAGTGGGAATTCATAAAAAGTTAGATCTACCAAGGTGATTTCTTCAATGAGAAGACATTTCATCATATCCTTTGATAGAATAAAGTGAATAGGTCAAAATTAACAACCTATGTACTTATCTATTTTTTCCTTCACTGCTATAGTCTTTCTTTAATTTCTCTCTACAAAATTATCAAAAATTAGAAGTTTGAAACAAAATCCAAAATCAATTTATTACCAGTTTCTGTAAATCAGAAGTTCAACAAGACACAGGTGTGCTCTCTGCTCAGGGTCTTACTATGTTTAAATCAAAGTATTGGTTGCAGTTGCAGCATCATCTGAGGTTGGATTCCCCTTAAGAGCTCACTTGTTGTTGGGAGGATTCAGTTTTTTGCAGTTGCAGCTCTGAGGTTCCCATTTTCTGGCTAACTGTCTACCAGGGATTGCTCTTGGCTCTTAGAAAGCTGCCTGAGGTCCTCTTATAATATGATAGCTTACTTTATCCAAATCAGCAGAATAATCTTTCTGACATTTCCCACCTTTCAAGTGCTCACAGGATTAGTTCAGAACAAACTTTTTGATTGAATCAAATTTGGCAGATTATGGGACTTAATTACATTTTCAAAATTTCTTCGTGAGCAGAGTAAGATGTCAGAGGAGAAACAGCTTTTTGGAAACTGGACAAGATGAGATGGGGAGATAAGATTCCAGGCACTTCAGTATTGTGCGTTTTCCCAGAATCATTCCTTTGTGGGCACATGGAAGCAGCAGAAAACTTTAGGACCACAGGAGGAGGATCAAAGCAATGGAGAAGAAGAAAGTGTTTGCATTCAGTTTGAGGCCACCAGCCATGGCTGGGTGGCAGCAGCTATAGCAGTGATGAGAGTGTGCAGACAGAGAAGGCCTTTCCAGTCAGGTATTTTGGACTTGGGCACTGGGTTGAGTTACCTTGGGAGACCTTGGGTGAGTGAGTAAGTGATTTTGAACAGAGCCCAGACATCAGGACTGAGCCACCAGGGTAGAGCCAAATTTCATTGTTTGGCAGTAAGCCATGTGCAGCCATTGCAGGAGAGCTTCCTTGCAGGCCCTGCCCTCTGAGTCCTAGAACAAGGCTGGTTCTAGGAGACCTGGGGCAAGTGAGAAGGTGACTTTGAATAGTGCCCAGAAGCCTGGACTAAGCTGTTAGGACAGAATGTAAGGTTTCATTGTTTAGCTGCAGCCAGTGCACAGCCCTCGTGGGAAGGTTGTATTGAAAGCTCTGCCCTCAGGGTCCTAGAGTAAGGCTGGTTCGGGTTCCTGACAGGCCACTTTCTGAGAGATCTGAGCAACACACCCTTTCTTGGGATAGCCACTGCTTAGCTAAGGGACATGGTTTGGAGGCATGTATGTTAAGCCGGCTGAGGAGAGATCCAGGCTCCCAGTCCTGTGGGGTTTGAGGGCAAAGAAGTCACCAGAGGCTTCCAGTCTTCATCTTATACAGCTATACTTAGATTAGCATCTCATATTCCAGAAGATCATCTGTTTCCCAGGCAAAATTCAGTAAGATATTGCTTTAGTTGTTGTTATTTTTGAAGTTGATGTTATTGGTAGTTAATCATTTTTTCTTTTCTTTTCAAACATTTTTTTTTCTTTTTAAATCCTCTCCCCAGGTTTTTCTTTTTTTTTATGTTAATATATTTTTTCATTGTTGACTTCTTTAATAATGAGAACTGTATTTTTGCTAGTTTTTCTGCCCCTGATATTTGTTTTTCACCCAATTTTATCCCATAAAGTATTGTGTTTGTTTGGCTTGGTTTGATTTATAGTACTTTTGTTTTTTCTTCTCTATTTGGTGGAGGTGGGGTCCTGTGTCTGCTCAGGCTGGCAAAGAGCTGCAAGTGTCAGGATTTTTCTGTCTCTGCTTTGTCTTCAGTGTTTTCTTTTTGTCTGTTTTCTTGTCCTACTTTTTCCTTTCATTGCCTCTTGATCTTCAAGTTACCATGTCTCTAACCCAATACAGCCCCTCAGAGGTTTGGATTTGTGGGTGAGGGTCAAAGTACCTTACTGTACATCATTATTATTCCTTTGTCTCTTTTTCTATTTATCTCTTCTTTTGGTCAGTATTCCCTTTTGCTGACCCACATTCTATTCTCTTTTCTCTCTCTCTCGCTCTCTCTCTCTTTTAATCTGTATCCCTTTTTACTCTGCATTCTTCTCATCCTTTTAGTCCTTTAACAAAAGGACACTTCAAACCTTAGGTCAGAGGGATGAAAAACAGCAAGAGGCAATGAACATAAAAAGCAGAACAAGAACATAGAAAAACAAACAGACAACAAAAAACAAAACAAAATACTGAGGAGGAATCAGCAGAAGAAAAATCCTGCTAACATGAAAAACCAGACCAGAGTAACCCCCTGAAGGGATCATAAGATAGCTACTGCAGAGGATCCTACCTATAAAGAAATGTTAGAAATGACAGGATGGAAATTTAAAATATAGATAGTAAAAACAATGAAGGAGATTACTGAGAAAGTGGAAAATAAACAAAAGGAAATCCAAAAACAAAATCAAGTAAGAGATGAACAATATGAAGAATATTGAAAGGATATAGCGGAGCTGAAGGAATTGAAGCAGTCATTCAGGGAACTTAAAGATGCAGTAGAAGGAATCAATGGCAGACTAGACCATACAGAAGAAAGGATATCAGAGTAGAGGACAAAGATGTTGAATTAACTCAGGAAGTTTAAGAGACAAAAAAAAAAAAAAAAAAAAAAAAA
>CAUYQV010091642.1:0-21239 GCA_963574575.1 Galagoides demidoff
AAGAAATGAGGATGTTAGGATTATTGATCAATGTGGTGTACGTGACTAGCTCCCAATAAAAGGGAGTAGAAAATAAAGACATTTTGCTACATGCCACCTAAGAGTGTGTAGTCGTTTCTTGCTTTTAAACAATTCTAGGAGTGAGCTTGCACCCGTGGCCAAGCCGTCCTTCTCTCCCCGCGAGAAAGAACATCACCCAACACTTCTGGCTTTACTTCTTTGCCTTCCAACTTAAAACAAGCAAGCTCTATTAGATTAGACTAGGTTATGCTGTAGTTAGAACTCCCACATATCAGACACTTACAACAAAAAAGGTTCCGTTGTTCACTCAACCTACTTGTTGATCATGGGTAGACTGTGGCCCTTCTTCACATAATTTTCACTCTGGGCCCTGGGCTCATGAAGTTTCCTATATCTGGAACTTTGGCAGAGGGGAAAGGAAGAGGTGGTAGGTTCTTAAAGTTTCTATTTACAGGCGACACCTGTCCCTTCTGCTCACACTTTACTGGCAACAGCATGTCACTTGACTAAGCTGCTGTCAATGGGCTAGGGATAATTGTTCCTGCTCCAACAAGAGGAGCTGAATATGGCTGAGCAATAATAAAATCTACCAAAAGTACTGTCCTTGCCAAGGCACACTAGCTGGGTCTGCATGCCCAAGCACTTGTATTTTTCTCCCCCATGCTGCCAAATCCAGAACCTGAATGCGTTGCTGCCACGTCTTGACTATAGCTCTCTGACCATGCTGGGTTGTTGGAGGACATGCCCTCTCTGATGGCCCAGTCCACATTCCTCACTGGACTGCCATGTGGCCCAGCCATCTTTTCTTTTTTCCCTCATCAACTCTTTTTGACATTTGTCTGTTATTTCAAAGTCTACCCTCACAATATCCCAAATCCTTCAATACCTACAGATGATGAGCCTTCTATATTTTATAAAAAACAGGGGTCTATAATTACAAAGTCTTCTAAAAATTGTAATCCCTCTCATTCCTTTTCTCCTCTCTCTGTTGTTTTCCCACAGCACTTGTTTATCCAAATTGATGTACTAACTGATGTATCTCGTGTGGTTTTCTCTGCTTCCCCTTCCTCTTCCTCTAGGTTTGCCGCCAGCTTGCCTTCCCTTTTCCTGTGCTAAAGTAAAAGTAGTTTTTTCTCCCCAAACGCACTGCATCTGCCCATTCCCTCTCAGCCGTGCTCCATTCAGCCCTCCTGCTTTCCTAATAAGCTCTTCTTCCTCACTGGCTCTTCCTGCTTGCCCTCCATACTGGCTTCTGCTGTCCTCAGGAACACACTGAGACCTCGTATGTCCCACTGCCATTTCTTGGAAGGATGTTCTCTACCTGTTTTGCCTACTGAGCAGCTTCTTGGGGAGACCCAGGCAGTCTTGAGTTACCACATTAGGTTTGGAGCCCTCAGCTCTGCCACTTACCTGTTTGGCTGTTGGTATGTTCATTTGTCTTCTTAATCACGTGCCATTTCCTTAACTGTCAAAAAAGAAGGATAATGGGATAATTATCACTTTCCATTTTTCATTTTTATTTTTGAGACAGAGTCTCACTTTGTCACCCTCCATACAGTACCATGGCATAGCTCATAGCAACCTCAAACTCTTGGGTTCAACTCTTGCCTCAGCCTCCTGAGTAGCTGGGACTATAGGCGCCCACCACAGACCTGGCTATTTCTAAAGATGGGTTCTTGCTCTGGCTCAGGCTGGTCTAGAACTCCTGAGCTCAAGCGATCCACCCACCTCAGCCTCCTGAAGTGTTAGGATTACAGGCATAAGCCACCCTTTCTGGCCTACTTTCCATTCTTCATATGAAGAGTAGAAATAACTTATATAAAACATATTGCAGTTAGGAGGTACTCAATAAATGGCAGCTTACATCATTATTAATGTTATGTCAGTCTCTCCTCAGATGTCATATGCTCTGAGATTACTCCGATCATACTTAGCAGTTTTCTGTATTCATAGAGCTCTATTATAAACATTTAAAAACAGTAATTATTCTGCTTCTAATTAGTGGTTCTTCCCAGTAAATTTTTAATATTTTAGATCAATATCTCTGTCCCTTCCCCCACCCCCTAGTCTTACCAGTGTTTCCTTATTCCTTCTTTTATTCACAGGCTAAGTCACTGGTTTTCTATTTGGGACCAAATAATTTTCTTTTTTGGAAGAGTAAGTAGTTCTCAGTTCTATAAGATGTGTAGGTCTACAAAATAAATACATTCCACAATCCCTGTTAATGTTTCACTTTTTAGTGTACTGAGGCTAAGTATCAGATTCTAGGGGGCCAAAGCAAGTAGTGTCATGATAATCTTTTTTGAATTTGGAACTCCCTGAATTTTCCGTAGTGTTGTTTAATCTGCTGATTTAAACATAGGCATCAGAAACAAAATCTATGAAATTGAAGGAAAAATAAGACATTCAGTAGTCCCATTTTAAACTGCGTTTAAATACTTGATAAAGGGACCATAAATTCTAGATCAGAGTCTGCTGAAGCATGCATCTAACATTTGCAGGTTGGGGTGAGAGTTCAGATGGAGGCTCCAACTCCATGTCATCCCACTCTGGCTTCATCTTTTCCCTTGAGAGCTCATCTCTGTGAGTGCCATCGGAATTCCTCCCAGAATGAGCAAATTCATGGCCAGAGAAAATTCAAGTGTGTAGTCCAAAGCAAGGGCTCTGGTTTCAGTAAGGCAAAGGTGATGCTCTTATTGAGTCATAATCAACCTAGTGTTTGGGAAAGTGCTAACCATGCTCTCTGCTCTGAAAGCATTTTTACATATATATATATTTTTTATGAGGAGGTGGGCTGAGTGGGCTTATAAACTAGTTGGAACTCTAGGTCAGGATTATCTAACATGTAAGTCATGAACTCCGGGGTAGCTTTGGAGTGACTGTATGAGATTAGCAAATTTGAATGCTTTCATATAATTTTCTATGGACTCAATAAATATATCTTACTCATCAACAAATACTAATTTTACCAAGGTGGACTATGTCGAATAAAATATAACTTAAAGATGTTATTAACCTTGATGAAGCTTTGTATTATCAATATTATATACATACATACATACTAAGAATACCAAAGGATAGCTACCCCATGTGGCTGTATAAGTACTATGTATTTTTTTCATTTTAGAAAATGGATCTACCTACCCTCCCCCCCCCAAAAAAAAAACTGTTGAAAAGAACTGATTTGATTGATATTTATATTTTTGAGACAAATCTGACTCTGTTGACCAGGCTAGAGTGCTGAGGCATCAACCTATCTTCTAGCAACTTGAGACTCTGGGGCTTAAACTATCTTCTCGCCTCAGTGTCCCAAGTAGCTGGGACTACAGAAGCCCACCATGATGCCTGGCCAATTTTTTTTATTTTCAGTAGAGACAGGGTCTCAATCTTTTGCTTAGGCTGGTTCTGAACTTCTGAGCTCATGAATGATTCTCTCATCTCAGCCTTTTACAGTGCCAGGATTACAGGTATGAGCCACCTTGCCCAGACTGATTTACTTGATATTTAAAAGGACTTTAGACTTCAATTAAGTCTCTCTTGGCTGACCAAGTGTAATCTTATGTTGTTGATTACATTTTGAGATGGGAAGCTAGACAGCAGAAGATTTTATTCTGATTCCTCAGTGACTCAGGTCAAAGAATTTTAAAAGCTCCTAGGTACTTTGGGGATAAGATTTCAATATGGAGTTGGAGTGACATCTGGGAAACAGGCCAACACAATTTAGTTTTTATTTGTGTCTAACAATTAAATGAATTGTTTTCCACTCTAGTTAAATACAGTGCATCCTCAGTTATCACACCTTACACTAATGTATCAGATAGGGTCTGATAGGAAGTAGATGACATACTTTTATTGGGATTAATTACAGAAATGTGGGTAGGGTTTAGGATAAGCAAGATGCCTGAGGGGGAACTGGAGGGAGCAATTCTTGGAATCTGAAGAGAAAGAGGCATGGAAAGGGTCAACTAACAGGAGCTAAGGCCCTCAGAAGAGGAGCTTCCACATAGGGAGCCAAGGAAATAAATATTCTGAGACTATTCCATCCCACTCTTTCTTCTCCTTGAAGTGTCTCTCTTTGCATAATCTCCCTGTAAGAGGCAGCAAGGAAGCCAGGGCACAAAGGGAGCTACAAAAGGGTGGAAAGTGGCTCTGGAAGGACAAGCAGGAGATACTCAGCACCACCAGCCTTGCTAGATAGCATATCAAGTACAGGAACCTGTCTTGCACTACATGGGCAGGGAGAAATAGGTTCTGCAGTACACAGATTATGACTCACTTCTTTAGTGTTGTGAAGCAGTGTGCGTTTGCATACATCCCTCAATTTCTCTGAGTCTTATTTTTTCCTTTATAAAATGTAGATAGAAGATCTACTTTCCCATGTTGCTCTTGAGTTTAAAAGATACTGTGTCAATTAGGATATATTGATGGACATAATGTCAGAGTAAAAGCTGAGAACTTTGGGGTGAGGTATAACCTTAGAAATGTAAACATTTATCTTTGCTCCTGCCTGTCAACTACTATGTGTCTACTACATGTTCTGTGCTCAGGAATTTTCTATTCCTGGCAATTTTTGAATTAGTTGGGCCTGCATTGTATGGGGGATTTCAACGTATGCTTGTCAAGCATTGACTGTAGTCTGATTTTAGAAGATCCTGCCTATATAATTTTACTATTTCTCAACTTATAAAGGTGCTGATGTGCTTAGTAAGAATTAACTTGAGTGTTATGAAATCATAGTTTTTTTTAAAAATTATGATGTATTTTCTTTATCAAAAAAGGATACTGAAAACGCATTATCTTTTTGTGGAGGCAAGTTGAGAAAACCTGTTTTGAGATTCTAAAAGGAATCTTTGTACTTAACACGTTTAAGGACTACTCATCTATATTGGCTTCATGTATAAACTTGATTTAGATTTTATAAAAAAATTTAGGCCTTACACATCAGTTTCTTAGGACAAGCCTTTCCCTGTACTGTGTAATAAGCGTGAGGCAGTGGAACAAAACTGGTAATGACTTCTCTAAGAGCAAACCAAGTGCAGAAGATTCCCTAATTGTCAGAAATGCAGGTAATGTAAAGGTCTCTGAGGCTACCCTTACACTGGCCCCTTTACACTTCCAGGAACTGGAAAAAGAAGAGGGGCTCCTTTCTCCCCATCCCGGCCCTCCTCCCGCTTCCGTCCCGCCGGGTCTGAGCCCCCACCCCAGCCCCCGCCTCAGCCCCGCCCCGCCCCCCGCCCGCGGCGCATCGCCGGCCACGCCCTCGCGCGCTGGTTGGTCCTCGCATGCATGATGAAACTTCCCGCACGTATTACAGGAGCGGAACGAGCATAAAGTGAGCGGAGGTTGTCCGCCTGCGGTCTGCAACCCGACAGGCCGCCCCGCCAGCCTGCCCCGCTCGTGCTCAGGTAAGCCGGGCCTCCGCCGCCCCGCGCAGCGCGCCTCCGTGCGTGCCCCGGGACTGCCCTGGGAGCGGACGGAGGATGCGCTGCAACTTGGCACCCTGCAGACGCGGTTCCGGGGCGCCCGCGGATGCCGCGGTCCTGCCTGTAGGGCGGGGCGGGCGCCTAGCGATTGTTGCGCACCTGGGAACAAGCTGGCGAGGAAAGGCCTGTGTCCAGTGAATCGCGGCCGGGAGGCCGGAACGTTCTGGAGAGAAGGCCTAAGTTAGCGCCTGTAAAGGTTATTTTTTTTTTTTTTTTTTACCAGATGGCGTCTAAGCCTGTGGGAATTTTCGCAATCTGGAGGCCCTGCTGCGGACCGACGGGAGCGTGCATGTGGCTGGGGCGCAGTCGGGTGTCGCGGGCTGTGGTGCATTCTCTTGGGCCAGGTCTAGAAGGGAGAGTCTCTGCCTTGTCAGTTACCCCCTCAGCCTCGGTATTAATACTTTACACCTTACCTGGCTCCTGTTTACCTTGCCTCCATCCCCTACCTTCCCCTCTTCCCGTAGACTGCAAGACTCAACAAGTGACTTGCTGAGCGATCCCTACCAAGCGTAGGGAGACATGCGGTCAAATACAATAAAAGGAAAACTGGCTTGGCCTTTTTCTGGAGAGCGCTCCAGATTAGTTACTTCTGTAAATAAAGGGATAGTTTTCATCTTGGCCCCTGGCCAACGTTACTGTTTCACTGTCCTTTGCCGTGGGTGGTTGATTCATAATTTCAAAGCACTAACTTAAAAAATAAAATCATTATTTATTGCATTGCCCTAAGATTAGTTAGTAGTAAAGTAGGGCTTGCACTTGCCTAGGAGTCAGTTACCGAATCTTAACTCGAAAGTAAGATGGTATGACAAGGTTTAAGTAATTGGTAAGTGGAATATAAATTAAATGCAGTTCACACACTTGTTCCTCTTTCCCCTCTAATTTAGTGGTCAGTGTGTTTTCCTACTGCTGGCTTAATACTGGGATTCACTAAGTAAGCAGCATTACTTAGGTAAATGATTCTCTGATGACCACACTTCTTTTCAAAGCACTTTTCTAAGCCATTTTAACATACATGCATATTATTGTTCGGCAGTCAAAGATAGATGGCTTATAAGTAGTCACTTCTTCTAAATCTAAGTGACATGACCTCAGTCCAATTTGATAACTGCTAACCACAGGTAACAGTTGAGCACTTGAAATACTGGCTAGTCTGAATTAAGATGCGCTTTGAATGTAAAATACAATAGATTTTGACAATTGAATAGGAAAAGCAATGCAAACTATCTTTTGAGTAATTTTTCGTATTAGTTATATGTTGATACTATTTTAGGCATACAGTGTTAACTAAAATATACTTAAAGTTAGTGACAACTTTTTATTTTTTTAATGAGATTACCAATACATTTAAAGTTACATATGTGGCTCATGTTGGACGGCACTGCTCTAGAAGTTTATGAGGAAATAGGAACATTATTGGGCACAGGCAGCAGCACTAGGAAAAAGCATGACAAATAAGACCTTTGCCTTCTTTTAAGACTGATTCCAATAAAAATAATAGGTTATAGTTTTAATTTGCTTTTTCCTACTGGAAAAATAAATGCGCTTCACACTTCTCCTTTCCTCTGCAGTGTAGTGGTTAGTGTGCGTTTATATAGCAGGCTTGATGCTGGGATTTGCTAAGGTAGTCTTAAGAAGGCTTAGGTAAATGACTCCCTGATGATCACACTTGATTTTCAGAGCACTTTTCCTAACCCATTTTACAACTTCATTTTTAAATTAGCTTGATGTCATTTTTCCTTACATTGTTGGTGTTTTTAAAGACCAAGCAAAGTTTTTGTTCATTTAGATGTAAAAGAACTATCCTCAAAACGTTGCTCAAAGGGATGGATGTAACTTGAACATATATTATTTCTTTTGAGTGTTTGTCCTAAATAATCTGCACATTTGAATTAAAAGAAATAACAAAATAGTTATTTTCCAAGTTACAGATACTTTGATAAAATAGTTGTTTTGAACTCGGAGCAGCCACACAGCCCTTTATTTCACAGTTGAGAATTTGAAATTGGAAAGTAATTAACAAATGTAGGCTTATTTTTATTTACTTCCTAAGCCTAATTGTTTTTCTAGGATGTTGTGGTATATGTCTCACCTACTTTGTTTTCTTATTGACCAACACAGCTTTGAGATAGAAGTATTTGAGACATTTTGTCATTTAGGACTTTTTTTCTTTCTGCAGTTTTTTGGCCAGGGCTGGGCTTGAACCTGCCACCCTGGTATATGGGACTGGCACCCTATTCCTTGAGTCACAGGTGCCGCCCAGGACTTTTATTTTTTGAGACTGAGCGTCACTTGGTCACTCTTGGTAGAGTACCCTGGCGTCATAGCTCACAGCAACCTCAAACTCTTGGGCTCAAGTGTTCCTCTTGCTTCAGCCTCCCAAGAAGCTGGGACTATAAGCGCCAGCCCCAATGCCCAGCTATTTTTAGAGATGGGTCTTACCCTTGTTTAGGCAGATCTGGAAATCCTGAGCTCAGGCAATCCACCTGTCAGCCTCCCAGAGTGCTAGGATTACAGGCGTGAGCCATTGCACACTGCCTTTTTTTTTTAAAACACAAAATCTCTGTCATCTGGGCTAGAGTATAGTGGCATCATTGTAGCTCATGGCAACTTCAAACTCCTGGCATCAAGTGATCATTTTGCCTTAGCCTCCTGAGTAGCTGGGACTACAGGCATACACCATCACACTCAGCTAATTTTTCTGTTTTTATTAGTTAGGAACTCACTCTTTCTCAGGCTGGCCTTGAACTCAAGCATTCCTCCCACCTTGGCCTCCCAGAGTGCTAGTGCATTACACCACTTTCTACTCCTGTGTGCCTGCCAATCTAATGGAAAATCACTATAGATAAGATTGCTTATTTTTCAACCTTTGAAGTGGTTTATGCAAGTTTCTGAAATCAACATTTGATGCAAACTTAGATTGGATATTGAGTATTTGAATGTTCTGTTTTTCTCTCTGCAGAGCTTATAGCTGCATTGCACCATGTGTGGTATTTGGGCCCTCTTTGGCTGTGATGACTGCCTTTCTGTTCAGTGTCTGAGTGCTATGAAGATTGCACACAGGGGTCCGGATGCATTTCGTTTTGAAAATGTCAATGGATATACCAACTGTTGCTTTGGATTTCACCGGTTGGCGGTGGTTGATCAGCTGTTTGGAATGCAGCCAATTCGAGTGAAGAAATATCCTTATTTATGGCTCTGTTACAATGGGGAAATCTATAACCACAAAAAGGTGAGCAAGGTAAAACTAGAAGATGTGATTGAGCTTCAGAGCTTGTTGGTTATGAACATATTATATATTTTATATAAGGCTTTTTATTTTTAGAGCACTTTCCATGTTTGTCATCTTGTTTGCTTTAGTAATAGTAAATGAGTATTAGTAATACTAACTACTAACGAGTAGTAGTAATAGACAGGGTATCATCAATGCACAAAGAGGTGAGTGAAGTGAAGTGGCTAACCAAAAAAAAGTGATAAAAATGGGGACTACAATTCAGATTTTTTTGACTCTTAGAATGTTTTCTCTCCCTCTTTGATGAATTTAAATATTAGAGCCTGTGGTAGTGCTAGGGAAATAAAAAGTCTGCACTCAGGCCGGGGGTGGTGGCTCCCATCTGTTATCTCAGCACTCTGGGAGCCGGTGTGGGTGGATTGCTTGAGCTAGGAGTTTGAGATCAGCCTGAGCAAGAGCGAGACCTGAAAATAGAAACAACTTAGATGGGTGTTACGGTGCATGCTTATAGTCCCAGCAACTCAGGAGGCTGAGGCAAGACACGAAGATTGCTTGAGCCCAAGAGTTTGAGGTTGCTGTGAGCTATGATGCCATGGCACTCTACCCAGGGCATGGCATCTACACTTTAAATTCTATTAGGGAACAGGCAGAAAATCATTGTACATATAAATGGTGTTCTGAGAGAAGTAATATGGATCAGGTGAATGTGAGAGATCCACTCTCAGGAATGGCGGTCAGAGGAGACCTCTTGAGTAAGTGACATTTGAACTGAGATGTAATGGATAAGGATCAACTAGCAAGGCTGGGAAGAGCATTTCATGTGATGGGAGTAGCATGCATGGAAACCCAGAGGTGGAAATTAGCCCCCGGGATTGTAAGTGAAAGGGGCAGGTGGGCAAGGTGGCAGCTGGGAAGGCAGCTGAGACCAGATCAAGCAAGACTAGCCTTGGGGAGGAGGTGGAATACTATTCTAAGAGTGGCAACACTTGAGGATTTTAAGGCAGGGATAGAATTTAAAAGTTGGGAGGTGCTCATATTTAATAGCTTTTGTATATAGGCAGTCCCCAGGTTACAGACTAGGTTCTATAGGTTTGTTCTTAATGTGAATTTGTATGTAAGTGGGAGAAGGTATATTTACTTAGTGTATATAATAGCCTCTGTTTGTAAGTCAGATGTTTGTAACTCAGAGACTGCCTGTAATGCTGCCACTGAGATTGTTGTCATTACATGCTTAATCCAAGATAAAGGGGTGGAAAACTGGCTGGATGCAAGAAGAATTAAGACCTTTAGCAACATTCAAATTGGAACAACTTTCTAATCTGGTGAAAACTTACTGTTAGGTTAAGGGTGGGTAAAGAGTGGGTTAAGAGATAGAAATTCTGACCCTGGGAAGTTAAGAACCTTCCAATCCAGGCTAGTGTTACATAAGAAACTTTTTGATCTACAATTTGCAAGTTATTTTTTGACACCTTCCTTCCCAGATTACTGAAAAGAACAGAGCAGTGAGCACCTAGATTGAATAATGTTTTGCCACACTTTGGTTGAATCATTTGAGAGTGCGTTGCAGATAAATATGGAAGCATTTGTCTCCTAAGAACAGGGACACTCTTTTACATAACACCAATACCATAATCAAGGTTAAGAATCTATAATACCACCTAATAAACAGTTCATATTTAAATTTGAAGTGTTCCAAGATTTTTCTTGGAGACAGTCTCACTTTGTCTCCCTCATTACAGTGCCATGGAGTTAGCTCACAGCAACCTCAAACTCTTGGGCTTAAGTGATCTGCCTCAGCCTCATGAGTGGCTGAGACTACAGGCACCCACCACAATACCAACTATTTTTAGAGATGGGGTCTTTCTCTGGCACAGGCTGGTCTCGAACTCTCGAGCTCAAGCAATCCACCAGCCTCGGCCTCCCAGAGTACTACCAAGAGTATTTTTATAGCTGTTTCTCTTTTAATTGTTGCTTTGTTTTGAGCCAGATTTAAGCCCAAGGTTCAAGAATTTGGTTATGATGTTTTTTTGGTATCTTCTGAAATGTTTTTTTTGAGACAGAGTCTCACAATGTTGCCCTCAGTAGAGTGCTATGACGTCACAGCTCACAGCAGCTGCAAACTCTTGGGCTTAAGCGATTCTCTTGCCTCAGTCTCCCAAGTAGTTGGGACTATAGTCGCCTGCCACAAGCCTGGCTATTTTTGGTTGCAGTTGTCTTTGTTGTTTAGCTGGCCCGGACTGGGTACAAACCTGCCAGCAGTGGTTACCTGCCATAACCACTGTACTAGAGGCGCCAAGCCTGAAACTTTTGAAATAGGTCTGCCATGCACTTTATAAAGTATTCTGCAATATAAACTCCAAAGGCCTTCCCCCCTTTTTTGACAAAAATAAAATTTTCCACTACTGGTAAAGAGGTGAGCTGGGAGCGGAGGGAGACCCAATGGGGCAGATGAGGAAAGGGGTAACTGCTGGGGCCAGGGCTTCCTTTTTGAATAAATCACCTGTAAGGTTTAGGTCAAAGAGAGGTGTTTGGGGGGGTGAGGTAGATTTGGGAAGCTGTTGCTAGTAGTTGAAGGCAGCCACAAACCATTTTTTTTGATAGTTCTGTGAGTGCTTAGAGATAAAAGCTTCCCAAATTATGGCATGAGCCAGACTGAGAAGCGTATTTACAGGCCATACATACACCTACAGGTTTACTTTTTGAAATTTAAAAAACATGTTTTAAATGTTCAGCTGTGTGCAGGATTTCCGCCTGGTTTTGTTTATGTTAACCTCTTCTTTCTCTATGGTCAGCTACAAATGTGAGTATAAGTACAAACAAAGAGGAACACATCACCCTTTTTTGCCCTTACCATTTGCCAGGGGTACTGATAGAGCCAGCAAATTAGGGAGTAGTTGCATGTGGTTGGTGGCATTGACATTCTCTTTGCTGTTCCTTTGGGGCATGTAGACTAATAAAGCTCTGCTGTCATCTTACCTGTCAGTGAGAGGTAGCTTTAATGCCACTGCAGTGGTGAAGCACTGGGAGTTTTAGTCCACTGTTGGGGACCAGCCGCTTTGTTTTGGACTGTGTACCTGTCATTCTGATGGAATCATTTATTTTTCAGGGAATGGTGCCAAATTATGTCTGCCCTTTTGCTTTATATTTTGATAGGTGTGGTCTTTGAGGCTAAACCAGAGGAACTTTAGTCAATAGAATCTTCCCAAATCAAAAGTTTACAGTTGCTGAAGACACATTTAGTGTCATAACAACTAGGCAACCTGTTCCCTTAACTTCCATGTATAGGTTGTGCATTCTTAATCTGAAAATCTAAAATTTGAAAGGCTTCCAAGTCTGAAACTTTTTGAACACTGACCTAACACTGCAAGTTCACACCTGATCTCATGTGACAGGTTGCAGTCAAGATGCCTGTGTACAGTATATAGTTTATTCAGTGTCCACAAGGGGAAGAAACACCCTTTTAGCTCCCTTCCATGGTAAAACATCTTTTCCATGTGTGTCCAGATTTCCCCACATAAGCATGCTCACAATGGGTAAAAAAATTGCATGGATGGAGGCTGGACCCCATGGAGCTAAGACCTGTGTGCAGTACTCACTGTGTAATTTTTGCTTATCTCTGCTCTTGGTGTATAGATCAAAACGCCTGCAGATAACTAATAAGAAAAAAGAGGAAGCATTAATGTTTACAGCACAGAAAGTCCAGGTGTTGGAGAAACCAGACAGCAGTGTAAGGGTATGGCTGACAGGGTGAAAATGCATGACAGGCTTACTGAAAGGCTAGAGCAGCATGCATGTTTAAGAGAGGAAGAAATTGTGTCAGTTTATAAAATCAAAGAAAGGCTTCTAAGGCAAAAACCATTGTTAATGAAGCAGATGACTCTGGAGGAAACATTTAAAAAGGCTGCCTAGCGGATTACCTCCTCATCCCTCTTGGACCCACTTCCTAGTTCCTCAGTTGCTTCTGATGTTTCTTCTTACCTAAAAAAGTAAAATACAGTGTTTTCTAGTAACCTTTTAATGAAAGCACAGCATGGTAGGAGGAGGCTGCAAGCCTGCTGTTGTAAAAGCTGATGCAGGGGCTCTGGTGATGCTCCTGTGCTGCTTAGTTGCCCTGAACACATCACTTTCTCACTGTATTAATGGTATGTCATATTTTTTACTTCTAAGTACTTATGTGCGAATGAGTGCAAGAAAGTGATTGCTTATCTGTAGCATTGGAGTGAGGAATGATGGTGATGCCAGTCACAGATTATCCACATGACGTAGTGATACCTTTGCTTTCTGATGGTTCAGTACACACAAAGTTTGTTTCATGCACAAAATTATTAAAAAATATTGTATAAAATTACCTGTATCTTGTGCATATAGGGTGTATGTGTAACATGACTTTTGTGTTTAGATTTGTCCCATCCCCAAAGTAACTCATTATATGCATGTGGATATTCCAAAATCTAAAAAAAAAAAATACAAAGTCTGAAAGACTTCTGGAACATCTTAGCTAAGGAGTACTCAATCTGTTGATATGTAAATATTTATATTATTAAAGTACATACATAGTATGTATTAATATGCATTTTCATCCCTCCACACATCACTGATCTGATACATTGCTATTGTATTCTGTTTATCAGAATGTAACTCAGATTTTCATGGGTTCAGCTTTATTTTGTATGAAATTTGCAGAATTATGAGTTGAAACAAGCTAATGTTTGATAATGCTATCATTCTAAATTACCAAAGTGCATGAAATGATTGTGGAGCACAGAAATGTTGAACCAACTTTGCAATAAAAAATTATTGGCAAATGCACAAGGATTCTAACATTTTTGTTTGCTGTTCCCTAAGATGCAACAACATTTTGAATTTGAATACCAGACCAAAGTGGATGGTGAGATAATCCTTCATCTTTATGACAAAGGAGGAATTGAGCAAACAGTCTGTATGTTGGATGGTGTGTTTGCATTTATTTTATTGGATACTGCCAATAAGAAGATATTCCTTGGCAGAGACACCTATGGAGTCAGACCTTTGTTTAAAGCCATTACAGAAGATGGATTTTTGGCTGTGTGCTCAGAAGCTAAAGGTAATGGCTAAGATTTGCTATAGATTTTCATTGTTGTCCTGGTTTTGTTATCTTCTAAATCATATTTGAAAATTCCTTGGGAGACAATCCAAAACTTTACATGTGACTAAGTCATGGGTTCTTATTTTTTTTTTTTTTAAAAACAGAAGAGCTGTATTCTCCTTTTAATCACTTAAATTCTATAATCCTTGAAGTGTGAGTCTTTAAAACAGTCACTTATTTTTTGTTGTGCTGAAAGGCTCTGCATCCAGCTGGATCCTATGTGTATTTTTAAGTTTTCCTGTGTCATATTGTAATGGTAGCCTGGGCCCTGCAATTACTTCACTATGCTACATTGCCACAGTTATATATAGCACAAGTAATTTATTAGCATTTAAAAAGGTTTTATTGATATATAATTTATATTACCATATAACTCACCCATTTAATATATACAATAGAGTAGTTTGGGCAGCAAATCCTTGTGCATTTATTTTTAATTTTTTGTTGCAAATTGGAATAGAATTGATAGTCGGAAATGAACCGTTGTGTCTATAGTCAACTTGATTTTCAGCAAGGGTGCCAGCACCATTCAGTGGGGAAAGAATTTCAAACATTCGTGCTAGGAAAACTTGATATAAATAATACACTTGTAAAAAATGAAGTTAGACCTTCTTACCATGTACAAAAATGAAATTAATGTATCAAAGACCTAGTGTAAGAGCTCAAACTGTCAAATCTCAGAAACAAACATAGGGGTAGATCTTCACGAACTTGAATTTGGCAAAGCTTTCTTAAATATGACACCCACAACAACAACCAAAACATGATAAATAGATATTTATCAAAATTGAACTTTTTGTACTTAAAAGGACGCCATCAGGAAAGTGAAAAGACAGTCTATAGAGTGGAAAGAATACTTTGCAAGACCTACATAGCACTTTTGGATGGTAAACTTTAGGAAGACATTTGTTTTTGATCTCTTACCTGCACAGCAGTAAAATCCTAAAATCTGCCTCGCTGCCTCTTTGTGCCATTCTTTAAATCCTTTCTCACTTAGTTTTCAGATTGAATATTGGCTAAAGCAAGGATACTGAGATCAGTCAAAGGGTCCTGGGGACACTAGTCACAGTGTGGCTGCTAACAACCTGGTTTATTTTCAGACATTTTTAGTGCAATCAAATGGCAAAGAACAAATTATACAGTAGACTATCCACAGTTGACCACATACTTAAGTTGGTGAATTTTCACATGCTGGACACGTACCACATGTTTTTATCAGTATGGTAGGGCTGGTTCCTTACGTTGACTTCTTCTGTGTGTTGGCCAGTTTGTTACAGCCAGAAGTTCTACTATATATAACTCAACTGATCATGGCTTACTTAAAATTAAAACCTTTTAATTATTCTCTATTCCTTACCTGAGATATGGGTCCCTTTTCTGGTCTTTGAATTTAGTGCTACACTCGGTTGACAGTCTAAATCATAATGAGTCTTCTGGGTAGACAGGCTTTTACTATTGACAAATCATTGATTTTTGTGTTAAAGATGATGGTGATGTCAGATGAGGTACTATCTATGAAAACTTACTGAGAAAATTTGTATGGTTTTATTCACACAGTATGTAATAACAATTAGTTAAAAGACAGATGTCTGACTTCTTAATGTCTGACTTTAAAGTATCTAAGAGTGGATCACTGTGCTTGCTTAAGGACTGAGAACCATGACTGTTTTCTTTAAAATACCTCAGTGATGGGCGGTGGCTGTGCCTCAAAGGAGTAGGGCACCGGCCCCGTATGCCAGAGGTGGCAGGTTCAAACAGCCCCAGCCAAAAACTGCAAAAAAAAAAAAAAAAAAAAAAAAGTGAAAAAAAATATACCTCAGTGATAGCAAAGAAATGATTGTCAGGTTATCATAAAATTAAGATTCAGTTTCATCTTTTTGCTTCATAGATGTGTCTTTTCTTTTTATGTGTCATTAAATATGAAACATCTGATTTTGAATCAAAAGTTTAGTTTATTATGCCTCAAATAAGAATCAGTACAATTAATCCAAGTATGTAGTTTGCATACTGTCGACACAGTTTCGCCATCTTACTGGTAGCTTATTTAAGCCTGCAGCAAAGAAACCTCAAGAGTGACTGGTGGTATAATCACTAAAGGTGTTTTTCCACAGCATGTTGAGAATTGAGTTTCCACAGCTTGTTATCCACTGCAGCCTCATGACCTGGTCAGTCAATTACAGCACATATCTACTATCTTTTGTGGAAACTCAAAAAATAACACCAATTTTTTACTTTTCCATGATTTCACAAAGATTGTTCTTAAAAAAAATGGAAAGATAATCATAAGTCACAATGTGTTTTTAAAACAATGATGATGTACCTTCACAATAAAAGAAAAAAAAAGGGTCAACATTGAAAGAAAAAACAGGAAGTGTCGAAGTGAATTGTCAGAGATACCAATTGTCGCCAGCCAGGTACACCTAAGGTGGCCGGTTCGAATCCCCAGCCCAGCCCGCCAAACAACAATGATGGCTGCAACCAAAAAATGGCCGGGCGTTGTGGTGGGCGCCTGTGGTCCCAGCTACTTGGGAGACTTAGGCAGGAGACACACTTGAGCCCAGGAGTTTGAGGTTGCTTTGAGCTGTGATGCCATGGCACTAAACCCCGGGGGATAGCTTGAGGCTCCGTCAAAAAAAAAAAAAAAAAAAAAAAATCTGGGAACAATAATTACTACACGATATGGCTGCTAAGAAAAAATGTAAGAAGAGAGCTTAGTATACAGTATATCAACTCATGATTATACCAACAATCAGAAGTTAAAATCTTCACAAGTATTAGCTACTTACGTTCTTTTTCAAATAACTCTCTAACACCAGGCAAATCTTTTGCTGCTCCAAAGTACTTGTAACCTCGGTTTCCTGGGACTTCTTTCCCTTCATGATCCAGCATTTTAGGGCCAACTTTCTTATTAGGAAGAAAAAAAAGAAAATGGATTCAGTCCTTAAACCCACCATTTCCATGTCTGCAAATACATTTTAAGATATGCTAATGTGGAAAATATTTACACATGCAAAAGCATTTATGGTCCTCTTATGTCCCTTAAAAATCAACCTAAATAGCTGGGTGCAGTGACCCATGTCTATAATCCTCGCACTTTGGAAGGCTGAGGTAGAAGGATCACTTGAGGCCAAGGAGTTCAAGACCAGCCTAAACAAGAGCAAGAGCCTGTCTCTACAAATATAGAAAATTAGCTGGGTGCAATGGCAGGCACCTGTAGTCCCAAATACTTGGGAGGCTGATACAAGAGGACTTGAGCCCAGGAGTTTGAGGCTGCAGTGAATTATGATGACCACTGCAGTTGAGCTTGGGAGACAGAGTGAGACCCTGATTTAAAAGAAAACACAAAACGCAACTGCAAACAACCTAAGGATAATCAGTAGAAGACAAATGAAATATATTTAGAAGATGAAAATGTATCTATTAAAAATGATGATGCCAACAATTATGTGACCATGGACCAGGTCCTGTACTACAGGGGAAATGCTACCAAAAACCATGATTTTTTTTTTTTTTTGAGACAGAGTCTCATCCTGTCACCCTCGGTAGAGTGCCATGGAATCATCACAGCGCACAGCAACCTCAAACTCTTGGGTCTGGATATAGTACTTCAACTTAAGGAAGCAATTCTCTTCCCTCAGCCTCCCGAGTAGCTCGGACTACAGGAGCCTGCCACAAGGCCTGGCTAGTTTTTCTATTGTGAGTAGAGATCAGGTCTTGTTCCTGCTCAGGCTGGTCTTGAACTTGTGAATTCAAGCAATCCACCCACCTTGGCCTCCCAGAGTGCTAACATTACAGGCATGAGCCACCACACCCACCCACATAGAAGTATTAAAGGATAAAGGAGCATGATACATTGTATTTAACCTCCTTATCAAATGGTTATCAAAAAAAAAAATCTTGGATGGTGCCTGTGGCTCAGTGGGTAGGGCTGGCCCCATATACCAAGGGTGGCAGGTTCGAACCCAGCCCGGGCCAAACTGCAACAAAAACATAGCCAGGCATTGTAGTGGGCACCTATAGTCCCAGCTACTTGGGAGGCTGAGGCAAAAGGATTGTCTAAGCCCAGGAGCTAGAGGTTGCTGTGAGCTGTGATGCCACGGGACTCTACTGAGGGCAACATAGTGAGACTCTGTCTCTACACACACACACACACACACACACACACACTCTGTCTCTACACAAATCTCAAGGTACTTACAGAAAATAAGGTAAACACAACAAAATATTAAAAACTGGTAAATCTGGCTTGGTGCCCACAGCACAGTGGTTGCGGTGCCAGCCACATACACCAAGAGGGGTGGGTTCAAACCAGCCAGGCCTGCTGAACAATGACAACTGCAATGAAAAAAGGCCGGGCATTGTGGCAAGTGCCTGTAGTCCCAGCTACCTGGAAGGCTGAGGCAAGAGAACCGCTAAGCTCAAGAGTTTGAGGTTGCTGTGAGCTGTGATACCACAGCACTCTATCAAGGGCAACATAGATTCTGTCTCAAAAAAAACAAACAAACAAACAAACAAAAAACCTGGTAAATATATTTGAAGAGTATATAGGAGATCTCTGTACTTTTTTGCTACTTTCTGCGTTAAGAATGTTTTTAAAATGGTATAAATGGGCTGGGCACAGTGGCTCATGCATGTAATCCTAGCACTTTGGGAGGCCAAGGTGGAAGGATTACTTGGGCTTAGAAGTTTGAAATCAACCTGGGCAATAATAAAACCCTATCTCTATAAAAAATTTTAAAAATTAGCCAGGCACAGTGCTGCATGCCTTTCGTCCTAGCCACTTGGGAGGCTGAGGCAGGAGGATCACTTGAGCTCAAAAGTTGGAGGTTGTAAATGAGCTATGATGACACCCCTGCCCTGGAGCCCAGGCACAAGAGACCAAGAGTCTATCTCAAAAGATAAATAATGAATAAATGATCGTTTATTGATATGAAACTAAGCTCCTGATACATTGCTAAGAGAACAGAACAAAATGTGGTTAGTTAGAACATGAATCATTTCATAAAAGTAAATATATATACCTAGAGAAAATTATAGAAAATAGAAAATGTTACAGTAGTTATTTCTGGGTAGGCAGAAAATGTATAATTATACCATATATCATATATTCATAACATATATAATGTATATGATATTTCATATTTTATAAGTTCTATATTCTTTTCCCCCCAAAGTATATGTTATGTATATAATCAAAGTTGCCATTTAAGAAAAAGACTAAAGCTTGAACCAAACTGTACACACAGTGAGCTCGGTTTCAGTTATGGCATTCATGCAAAAGCAGTGGAAGGAAATATTCAAGTAGCTGCTCTAGGTAATGGGAATATGGCCAAATGTTACTCTGCTTTCTCATATTTTTCTAAACTTGATGTATTACTTTTATATGTAGAAAACAAATAAAATCATTAGGCATTAAAAAACTCAAGAAGAAAATATATAAAAACATTAACAGTGTTGAATTTTTGCTTTACTTTAAAGCAGCCTGCAAAGAAAAATTAAATCATCACAGATCTGCTAAAGCTGTTAAGTGATACACCCCGGAGAAAGTTCCTAGCACAGTGCCTGGAACGTAACAGGTGCTCCAGAAACATGAGTGCCTTTCCTTCTGCAAAGGGAAGAACAAATGCTCTAATTTATGCCAGGTACTATAAAGTACTACTGTGAGAATTACTGTTAGCTGTCACCTTCATAAGGGTGAGAAGGCCAACACGTAGGAAAGCTGCACGCCTCTCTGCGTAACATATGACAGCCCAGTGATCAGACTGTCACTTCCAGTGACCGGACGTAGATCTTATCACAGACGGGTAGATGGGTCAGGGTCTAAGGCAGTACTTTTCAAAGTCAACACCCATCAGTGGGTCTTTAAATCAATTAAGCAAACCATAATCATTAATTTTTGAAAAATTAAAATGAAGCTGGGTGTGGGAGCCCATGCCTATAATTTTTGGGAGGCTGAGGCAGGAGGATCATTTGAGCTCAGGAGCTCAAGATCAGGCTGACCAAGAGTGAGACCCTGCCTCTACTAAAAAAAGAAAAACTGTCTGGACATTCTGGAGGGAGCCTGAAGTCCTAGCTAGCTGGGAGGCTGGGGCAAAAGGATGGCTTGAGGCCAAGAGTTTTAGGTTGCTATGAGCTATGATACCATAGCACTTTAGCCAAGGTGACACACTGAGACTTTCTTTCAAAAAAAAAAAAATCAATACAATTAAATAAAGAGTGCAGTGCCTATGGCTCAGTGAGTAGGGCGCCAGCCCCATATACCAAGGGTGGCAGGTTCAAACTAGCCACAGCCAAACTACAACAAAAAAACAGCCGGGCGTTGTGGCAGGCACCTGCAGTCCCAGCTACTTGGGAGGCTGAGGCAAGAGAATTGCCTAAGCCCAAGAGCTGGAGGTTGCTGTGAGCTGTGACGCCACAGTACTTTACCGAGGGCAACAAAGTGAGACTTTGTCTCTAAAAAAATAAAGTAAGAAAATAAAGAAAGAAAAGAAAAAGGGCTGGGCACAGTGGCTCACACCTGTAACCTGAGGAGGCCGAGGCAGGTGGATTGCCTGAGCCAAAACCAGACCTTGTCTCTAAAAAAAAATAACCGGGCATTGTGGTGGGTGCCTGTAGTCCCAGCTACTTAGGAGGCTGAGGCAGGAGACTCGCATGAGCCCAAGAGTTTGAGGTTGCTGCGAGCTATGACACTACGGGACTCTACCGAGGGCAATAAAGTAAAACTCTGTCTCAAAAAGAAAAGAAGGGAAAAGGGAAAGGAAAAGAAATCAAAATGGAACAGACCAGAAAATATCAAAAGGCATCACACTAAGTATTTTTTCCAGTACATTTTTGTGGCACTGAGTTATAACATAAAATGGGTATGTGTGCATTTTACAATGGGTTAGGGTCCTAAAATTATGAAATACTGTTACATTTATAAGAGTACAAGAAAAAAACATAAAGACCACCAAATGGAGTATCCCTGAAGCCCCCCTGGATTAAGCCAACAAGTGACTGCCCCAAGTCCCTTGGCGCCGAGAAGGATATGAGGGGCCATGGTCACTGTACACACAGGCACAGACAGATGACGTGGCTTTCTCAAGAGCCATGCCTGCCCTGAGTCCCGTGTTGTGGAATTTTCCAGCATCATCCTACCCAACCTTTTCAAAGGTTTCCCATCCACATGCAATAGTCACTTCTTTTTTTTTTTTTTTTTTTTTTTTAGAAATAGACTAAAGATAAACCCCAGGGTTCAGTTCCATTGCATCAACGCTCATAGGAACCTCCAAATCCTGGGCGCAAGCGTGGATCCTGCCTCCGCCTCCCAAGTAGCGGGGACCACAGGGGCCCGCCACAGCGCCCAACCATTTTTTTTTTTTTTTTTTTTTTGGTTGCAGCC
>CAUYQV010091645.1:0-16613 GCA_963574575.1 Galagoides demidoff
TAACTTTACTAAATGAATAAACAAGTGATGCATGTGTGTCAACAACTTGCACAGTTAAGAGTTTTAAGAACTCAACAGGGCTCGGCGCCTGTGGCTCAATTGGCTAATGCGCCAGCCACGTACACGTAAGGTGGCAGGTTCGAATCCCCACCCCGGGCCTGCCAAACAACAATGATGGCTGCAACCAAAAAATGGCCGGGCGTTGTGGTGGGCGCCTGTGCTCCCAGCTACTTGGGAGGCTGAGGCAGGAGACTTGCTTGAGCCCAGGAGTTGGAGGTTGCTATGAGCTGTGATGCCATGGCACTCTACCCAGGGGGATAGCTTGAGGTTCCGTCTCAAAAAAAAAAAAAAAAGAAAAGAACTCAACAGAGCAGAGAGTAGACAAGAAGAAAGCCTTCAGCTAGGTGAGGATACTTATTTGTGCTTTTCACTGAAACTAAGGGTCACTCCAAGCTGGCAGTTGCTGTGAGTAACAAATAAAACTAGCCAAGGAGGAATGGAGGGAATATTCTATTTAGATCCATCTCTTCTTGTTCTGATGAAATACAGGATACCTAAAAAGTCTCTGTGCATTTCCTCACCACCACCCTCTCTGCTGTCTTTTCCTCTTCTCTTCTCCTCTTCCAGTCATTGGCTTCTTTGGCTTCTCTGGCCTCCTTTGCCTGGCCAGAGGCAAGGAGGTGGGAGGTGGGAGGCATTCCCAGCCCTCACTGGAAGAGCTTCTTCACTCTAAATGGTGTCCTAATGTTGCTATTGTGGTGATTCCTGTTACCCTGTAAGATTACCACAAAACATTTTCAGACAAAGGTTAGTTTTTTATTTTCTTTTTCACATTAGAAATGCCCAGCAACCCCACTCCTCAACCAATCACTGATGCTGATGAAAAACAAGAATGTGGCTAATAGGACATCTTGAGAGCCTCCATCCTATTCTCACCAGCCGATCTGTATCTCTCATGAAACTCCCTTAAATAAATTAGAGCCAGTTGCTACATTGAGTCCTGATTACTGTTCTCAGCCATGCAAGGGAGAGCTCTCTGAGGGTCTAGCTGTGATCTCAGCAGAGAAGAATTTAGAAGTCGCAGCAGGCTGAGGTCAGTGGGGATGAAGCATCATCTCCCTAGGGAAAGAGTAGAAGACTGTCTCCATCCTCCCCCTGCAACCCTCCCTTTCTAGAGTCAGACTGGACAGAACAGGGAGAAGCTCAGTGGTATGGAATGACCTCATGTAAGGAAGGGGAGGAGGAGAGATAAGAGGGCTCCAGGGCTGCCTTCCAGCTCTGTTGTTCATGGTTCTAGACAGTTTCCTCCCAGGTCCTCCGTCCAAGGGGTGGAAGCTATGCATGCTTACCCCCTCTTTGCTGGGAGTTTCCTAGGGCTTCTGTCCATCTAAGTGGTAGCAAGGGCAATAATGCACATGTATCTCAGGGATTCTTACTTACTCTAGTGGCCTCTGAACCCAATAGGGAGAAGAACAAAGTGTAGGAATTTCAGAATGATACAAAACTGGGTTTTAACTCTGACTTTTATAATTCAAGCTGTATAACCTTGGTCAGTTCACTCCGTATTTCTGACATTTAGTTTCCTCACCTCTAATGTGAGTCTTTGCAAGCATTTAGCAAGTTCCTGGGACACAGAAGACATGTGGCCAATATGTGTCCCTTCCTTCCTTTCATTTTACAGAGCAATGCCTCCAAGAAGAAGATGAGGAAGGAAAGTTTGGGCATCAACTCAATAGTAAGACACTTACCTGAATGTGATTTTGACTAAACATCTGGTGATTATTCTGAGATCTGTATTGCAGGAGCAAGGACAGACCAGGTGCTGGGTATATGGCAGATTCAACAAGACACCAAGAACTTTTCCCCCTGTGTCTAAATTCTAGGCAGATCAGTCTGTGTTTCCTGGTCTGCAGGAAACACTGAGGATCAGAGGAAGGTCATCCACAAGAACTCATTTCTTCATCTCTTCTCCTTAGGTCATCCAGATGTTGAACAGCCTTGTAAGTCCAGTGTCCGCACTTGGAGCCCAAATTCAGCTGTCAATCCACACACGGTCCCTCCAGCCTGCCCTGAGCCACAAGGCTGCTACCTTGAGCTGGAATTTCTCTACCCCTTGATCCCTGAGTCTCTGACTGTCTGGGTGACCTTTGTCTCCACTGACTGGGACTCTAGTGGAGCTGTCAATGACATCAAGCTATTGACTATCAGTGGGAAGAACATCTCCCTGGGTCCTCAGAATGTGTTCTGCGATGTCCCACTGACCATCAGACTCCGGGATGTAGGCGAGGAGGTGTATGGCATCCAGATCTACACACTGGATGAGCACCTAGAGATTGATGCGGCCATGTTGACCTCCATTGCAGACAGCCCGCTCTGCCTAGAATGTAAGCCACTGCAGTACAAGGTGGTTCGTAACCCTCCTCTCCAAGTGGATGTGGCCTCCACCCTACACCTCAATAGGAGATTCGTGGACATGTAAGTGCACTCTGAATAGGATGATTGAGTGGGTGGGCTGTGGGGGGACAGGAGAAGAGCCAGAGAGGCCTGAACAACAGAGTGAAGGGTCATCACAGCCAGGCTTGCTTCTAGAGATTGTAACCCAGCATCAGGTGTAGAATTGTCTTAACAAGGCAGAGTTGATATGGCAGGAGTTAACTAAAAGGCTTAAATTTGGTGACGACTCTGATGTGTCACCAGCTTCCCTGAATTTTAGTCACCCCAACAATAAAGGAAGGAGGTTGTATGATATTTGCAGTAAGAAAGTCACTTATTACTAACAAATGTAGAAGGACTGAAGTTTGCTAACAATTTCCTTTTTATAACTAAAGAAAATTCATGTATTCTGATTACTTACTTTTTAAGTCAATGAAAGATAGTGAAGTTATAGCAGGTTGCCTGGGAATTAGGTTGCCTGGGAATTAGACCCATTCATCGGTATTTCTGCAAAAACATTGCTGGAAAGTGAATATCACCCACCCATCACAGTGTTGCTTCTTTTCATCTTATTTCTTGAGTAGACACGGGGTCCAAACTCATTTTGATCCTTAAGGGCCTTTGAACCTCATGTTTTCATCATCCAGGGAGTGGATGATATGAGGTAATACTTATCCTTAATATTCATTTCTCAAGACACTTCTCCATCCCTTTTCTCCAAATACCCTTAGGATTTCCATTTTATGAGGAAGGCCACCTTATTAGGAAGTCATTAGTGCTTTCCCTGGATACCAGACGGTGAGCCAAGGATTTTACATCCTTTACACATTTCATCCTCTCCACTACCACAGCCCTATTATCATTCTTATTTCACAAAGAAAGAAACTGGGGCTTAGAGATACAAAGTCACTTGTCTAAGACAACACACTTAGGAAGTGCTTAGATAAGAATTGGAATTCCTTGCTGATTCCTAAGCCAGTGCACTTAACTGGTGTTCATTAAGGATGTGATTCCAACTTCTGCTTTACTGTAAAAAATGTTAGAGCCTTAGCCACCTAATTTGGATACCAGCAGTCCATGCAACCAATCATCATATATTTCTTGATTGCCTACTATGTATAGGGACATTGGTAGGGGACACTTTAAGTATTAAAAAGAAAAATAACATAGAAGATAGACCCTGTGTGTCTAGCCCTGGTCAGTACACTTACTAATGTTAAATAAATCAGTCAATCTCTTTGAGCCTCAATTTCCTCCTTCCAACATGATGAAAAAGTTGAAGTCAGTGGTTTTCTATAAGCCTTTTGTGGCTCTTTATTTGGTTCTAAGATGATATAAGGCACCATCTCTGCTCTGTCTACTTGAAAGTATTTACTAATGGAAACCAAGTTCTGGAGGAAACTTTTAATCTTTTTAAAAGACAGAGCCACTTTCAAACACTTTACCAGCACTTCCTTTTACATGCCAGCAATTAATGTGCACATCACAAGCAAACCCTTGCCCATTCATTGAATCAGAGATGAAGAACATCTGTTTAAGAACTCAGAGGGAGCACTTGGTTTGTGTTTGATAATGCACTTACAATTTAAAAGATGGTCTTGCCTTAAAAATATTCCATAACCCTGTTTCCTCCATCTCCTCACTTGTCTAGAGTGGAAGGGTTCTATAAATATGCATCCACTTAAAATTTCTTTATAAAACAATGGAGGAAAGAAATAATAGATGTCTTAAAAAACCCAAGTTTAAACTTAGCTCTCATTCTGTGCCTCAAGTTGTGAGCCTGTAAGAACTGACATGGGTTGATATGTGTGGAATGGTGAAGATAAAACTGAAGAAGTAAAAGCAGCCTTAGTCCTATTCGCAGCTAACTCACTAATTTCCACTATAGTTTTAAGTGAATCACTTATACCCTTTCTGGTCTTCAGATGTCTCAACTCTACATAGAGCAGGTCACCCTCAGATTAGTGGTTCTCAAACTCCGTTGGCAAGTTTACAAAAACTTGGGACATTATTAAATCGCCTGGCCTCACCTGCATCTCCTCTTCACCCTGCATCCCTCCACTCCCAGCCATTGACTTAATTGGGAAGAATAATACCTGACCATCAGTACTTTTAAAATATTGCCAAGTGATTATAATATATAAGCAAATTTAAGAACCACTGCACTAAAATAGGTTGTCAAAGTGTGGCCCCAGCCCAGCAGAATCATATTACTTTGGAAGTTGAAACGGCTGGGTTCTCAGGACCCAACCCAGCCAATAGAACCAGAAATTATGAGTGTAGAGCCTCGCAGGTGATTCTACTGCTCCTTAAAGTTTAACAGCACCAGATGATCTATGAGGTTCAGGAATCTCCAAGGCCTAAGGTCTTTTTCACTCATTTGACCACTTGTTCAATTTACATGCATGTATTTAGAACATTCTACATGTCAGAGTCAGTAGTGGGAACAGTATAAGGATTCAATTCAAAGCCATCCCTTTCCTGAAGGTGCTCAATGGGAGTGCCTAGGATCCTACCTGCCTTATAAAAATGCCAAGTCCTGTTCCAGTCTGCTCTCAAAACCACCACTCTTCACTTTATGCAACCATTTCTTTTCTCATTCATCCACCAAACATTTCTTTCATCCCTACTCTGTAATGGCATGAGGGTAGGGTGAGGCAGTGATGGGCCTCCTTCTTTGTCTCTCTTGAGTCCTAACGGTGTTTCAGAGACCTGGGCTTGGGCTGGGCTTTCTGGCCTAAATAGTCTCTCTGACATTCTGAAAAAAAAAAGGGAAACATATCATTTCAAGTTCACCTACCATTTCATTTATCTCTTGGTAATTTGAGTTCTGAACTTCACCACAAATATCTTTGTGTGTGTGTGTGTTGCTGCTTTCACATTTTTTCCATATCAAATAAATTGGCTCTTATACAAGTTCTATATAAAGACTGTTTTGGAGAAAAAGAGGAGAGAGAAAAAAATGCTTTCTTTTTCTTCTCTGACTCAACCCATTACATGATTCCCTTTGACCCTTGTCTTCATTTTTTTCTCTCAACAAAAATATTTATTCTTTCTGTTATCTACACTGGAGATAGTTTCCCAAGGTATGACATTGATGAAGAGAGAGCCTTCTGGGCTATTCCATGGAAACTTCTAGTAGACTGATTACTTTTAGCCAAGACAAGGAAGAAATGTGGAACATCTCCTTAAGTGGAAGCCCCTCCATTGAATAAGAATGGGCACTATTAAAGAAGAAGGGGACTGGCACCAGTGCTGCTAGTAATAACTGTGTGACACCAAGATGCATTGAATCACCTATTGGGGGTCCTACTTCCATATCTGTCAAATAAGAGGACAACTCATGAAGCTCATCTCTGGGGTTAGACAGAGAAGATGTTTTAGGTGGCAGGTGACTCATACACTTTAGGAGTAAGAAGGATTCAGCATAGATCGTCTGTAAGGATCCTCACTGGCTCTGGATGTCCTACTGAAATGTGAACAATAAAAAATAATAATGACAACCATGTATTAAGTATTTACTCTGCTTTAAGTGCCTTAAAAACACTTCTGAGACAGGAGAGAAAGCTGAAACTCAGAGAAATGATCACTCTCACCTCTTACAGCTACTGATGGCATAGACAAAATTAAAAGTAATCTAACTCCGAATGACACCTTCCTAACCACTACCTACACTAACTCTCACCACATGAAGGCAGAATTTTAGAGCTGAGAAAAGCATCCAATCTGGGTGAAGTTCTAGATATAGGAAGTAGAAGACAGGATTATAAATCAGAGACCATTTGTCCAGAGTCAGCTCCCTTGACCCACCCTTGGGCTCCAGTAGCACGAGTCATGCAGCCAGTTCATTCTGTCTCTGGCTGGGAAGAAAGAGCAGGGAAGTGTCTCCTTCCCAGCTTGGCTGTCAAGGGCTTCTGCACGGATCACTGTGCTCCTTGGCCTGGATGGAATCTGCAGATTTCTCCAAGAAGACTCTGGACAGAAATAAGAAAGTGAAGTATAAAGCACACCAGGAGCAATGAATAGCAGCTTACTCTCACTATTTATCTACCCACCCATCCCATCCATCAATTCTTTCAATAAATATTCATGGAGCATCTCTGAAGTGCCATGAACTATGTTAGGAAATGATGATCCAGTGGTGCCAAGACTTCAGGGTACACAGAATCTTCAAGAAAAAGCCACAGGTAGCCAAGCAGTGTCGCTGCAGTAGAATGATCTCTGATAGAATCAGAGGTGTCTAATACACACTTGGAAGAATTGAGATCTAAGCTGAGAATGAGAGCATCAACTCCTCGAGGATGAGGATTTTTTGCCTGTGTGTCTGCTGGCACATTCCAAGCACCTAGAATCATGGCAGGCACAAAGTGGGCACTTGGTGAATATTTTTTAATGCATCTGGAATGAAGGATGAGAAGTTTAGCACTCAAAGACAAATTGTGAAGCCATAATTTACAAAGCATGCATTTTATGTCAAGCACTTACTATGAGCTTTACATAGATAATGCCATTTGATTTAATCATCCCAACAATGCCACAAGGTAGCTGGTCTTATCCCCAGAATGTAGATGAAGACGTGAAACTCAGAGAAGAGATGTAGATGGCAAAGTTTAGAGCTATTATGTGGCAAACCTGGGGTCTGTACTGGAACTATCAGCTCCAAAGCTGGAGCTCTTGCTCATTCATTCTCTGGTTGAATAAATGTTTGTGTTATCTACTTTGTGCTTTTCTCGTCTTAGGATCCTCAATTTAGAGCTGGAAACATTTTTAGAAGTCATCTCTTCCAACTGGCTTATTTGTGTATCCCAATTTAGTAATCTATTAATTCCACTCTCACATTCAGACCTGTAAAGCTGCCAACACAATCCATATCTATTTTACCTCACCTCCTTGGCATTCTCAATATGTTTCTTGGGAGAAATGAATAAACATAAGGAAAGGAGGTATTCATGAGATCTGGGTGGACACTCATGCGAGTCCATATTTTACAAATCAGATCCAAATTTCCTCCTCTGGACTCCAAATGTTTGGACCCTTCATCTACCACCAAAAACTTCAGTTCATTTATCAATTCCTTTGCTCAGCAAATATGTGTTGGTTCCTGACACAAACTCAACTATTTTCTAGCCAGTAAGGTTGAAGAGAGCAGGGAAAAGTTTTTGCTTTCATTGATTCTTACAGTATCGTTGGGGGAAGACAAAAAAAGAAACATGCAATTGCATAAAATCCCAGTTGGGTAGAATTTAGTGATTTTTAGAAGGCCTCTCTGATGAGGTGACATTTGAACAGAGACCGGAAGTGTCTTCTAGTAACTTACAATGAAGTCTAGCTGAGCTGCCGTCACTGGAATCCCAGCCTATTTGGAACATGAATGTCTTATGACATGACCCTAGGTCCTTGATCACAGTTTGGGTTATATTATATTTAATGGTGCTTGTGGGTTTTATTTCTTTTACCTGGTTTGTATTTTTAAGTACAAAATTTATCACACTTGTATGACACAGAATAGGGGCTGCAGGAATGCTTGTTGAATGAATTAGTGAGGAATTGAGCCAGCCAGCAGCACAAAGTGGGAACTGTCAAAAGATGGGTCTCTTGCTTTTCAGGTCTTAGCCACAACATTGAGATGTGATTCCATATTAAGTTTCAGAGGATTTGGAAACTTTAGCTCAAATCAGGGTCAACTAAAGTCACAGGTGTTTCTATGGCTCTAAAGCTGAGTTACCACTTCATCTTTTTCCCTTAAACCCCATTTCTTTCTCTGGATCTTTCTGTTTCTCACCCAGTCATCCATTCTTTGTTCTTGTATGATTAATTTGTTCATTCATTCATCAGGCATTTTCATTTTCAAAGAGTGAAAATCCAATATAACCATGTTAAGTAATACTTGTCTCATTTAACAAATATTGATGAAGTATCTGTTCTGTTCCATGCACTGTGCTGGAACTAGAAATCTAGCCCTGATTAATACAGACATGATCTTAGCCTCAGGAGCTCACAAGTTAAAGGGGGGAAGGAGTCAGGTGATTAGACTGCCATATGCAAAGTGCTGTGGTGTGAGGAACACGAAGGGGCTGTGGGAGACAATGGAAGGTTGTCTAACCCCACTTAGGTAAGTAAGGAAGGCTTCCTGGAGGAACTGATGTCTGAACGGAAACTTCAAGAATTCATAACAACTGATCATTGAAGAGATTTGTCACAGTGCAAATGGTTGAAATGAATCTTGATGCTCAGTCAAGATTTATAAATGAAGGCAGGAAGCGATGAACATAATACACTTTATGGCAGAAATGCATGCCCATTCACAGATCAAATGTGATGCTTTGAGGTGGGAAAAGTATTCATTTATACCATGTACCCACTTTGGTTCTTAGATATACTTCATCCCTTTAGGCACTGCACAGTGTTCCATAGCATGAGGGGGCTAAAGATTATTCACCCATACCCTTCATGATGGGCATTTAGAGCACATTATTCTGTTGTAAGCAAATGCCATAGCAAGTGTTCTTACACAAACCTCCTTATAAGCACACATGTGCAAGCCTTTCTCTAGGGTTGCTTCTAAGGAAGGGAATTGTTGCTTTATATGTTATGGGTCTTTTGTGTCTTAACGGATACATCTGTGACATTCTGACAAGGTGAACTAGCTTTACCCCACCAACAGTACATACCGAGACCTGCTATTTCTCATCATCACTACTTAACTATTTCAGACAAAGAAAGTGCTTGTCTTTCCCCATTTGATGGGGAAAACATGACTTCTTAACACTCTTGTTCTGTGTTTCTTAACTGAATATGTTTTCAAATATTTACAGGATATAACATTTCCTGTTCTGTGACTTGTCTATTCATATCCAGAAGATGGGTATGGTCTTTAATCACTTCACATCTTAGTTTTCTGTTAAGCTGGCATTTATAATGTCAGTTTTCTGGCATATCTGTGAATATTATTCAAATGCAGAATGAAACAGGGATTTGAGAGGGTACCAGCATTTGTGAAGAAGTTACTCTGACTCTTCATTTATGCATTGATGGATTTATTGAATGCTAATTTAGTACATACACTGTGCTGGAAACCATACCACAGTTGGGAGATACAATAGGAAACAAAAACCATCCAAGTTTCTGCCCTCAATAGAGCCTAAACTTAGTCACTGAGTGTTCACCATCCTAATATATACTAGTATTAGTTGTAGCACCTTCTACTCGTAGTGCTAACACCACTGATAATAACAACACAGTGTAGTCATACGCTCAGTACGTTTTTACAAGCCTACCAATGAGGTACAGTATGAGCATGCCTGATTTTTAGATGGAGAAACTGAGCCTCATTGATGTACAGTCATTCATTTAAGGTCCCACAGATAAGACATGTAGTGCTAAGTCATACGTCTCTTTGCCTTAACTCCAAAGGGTATCCCTGGCAAAAAAAATAGAGGCCAACCATTGCTATGATGACTGATAATGGGCAAGGTAGCATTTTGATAGGTGGATAGAGTACATATTAAAACTAGATTTTCTTGTTTGTTTCCAAAAGCAGTAGAATAAGTACCAAAAAAAAAGAAGGGGGACATTTTTGCTTGTTTTTTTGAATATTTAAGCACACAAGGAGGAGGAGGCTTAAGAGTGGCATGGTTTCCAGTAACCTGTTGCTGAAATGCATGATCCAGGCTGGACACTTACTGAGTAAGGCCTTCTCCCACGCCTGCCTGGCATGGTTTTGCTGGCATTCTGCTGTCTTGCCCTCCAGGAGACAGGAGCAGTATCAGATGTGAGAGCTGTTTTTCCAAGCCCAGAATGAATACCACTGTTCTTAGCTCACACCAAGGTGCACGTAGTCAGCACAATCTCACTCTATTTCCAGAAGCCAGGCACGATCCACCTATGACTCCCTCTCATCAATCAGACTTAGGCCAAGTACCTTTCAGAATGAAATACAGATTCTAGGAATATTAGGATAAGCAAAAGGACTGAGAAAAATTCATGGGTCTTCAGGGTCAGCAGCAGCCTTAGAAGTACTGATGGTCTCCAGGTACCTTCATGATTTCAAAAGGCCCCTGTTTGGTGCTAACATCACCAAAATCACTTATCTTGATTTCTATGAACCAGTCTGATTCACTTCTAGACTTTAAAGGGAGTGGGTCATTATAGATTCTCTTCTACCAATAGGGAAAATGGGACCCAAAGAAATTAAATAATGGACCCAAGGCTTCATTGATTAATGTATTGTCTTGTTTTTTCATTTACTCACACATCATTAAGGAGGGTTTACTGCATGTCAGCCCCTGCATGGGCGGTGTAATTCCGAATCTTATAATCTGGTAGCACAGCTAGACTGAATCATAGTATACATACAAATAAAATTACAAACTGAAGGGCATTATTATAAGAGGTTATAATAGAGCATAATTCCCCTTTAAATTAAAGGAGACTCTATAAAAGATGAGACTGGAGAGATAAAAAGAGGCCAGATTAGGAAGGCGTTTGTGGTTCATGTTAAGGAGATTGGATTTGTTCATCATGAAATAGAAGAACTAATCCAATCAGATGAGTTTATATTACTTTATATTACTTTTCTGTTTGCTTTGTGAAGAAAGGATTGAGGAAAGGTGAGAAAGTTCAGTTATAGGTTATTGGTAAAGTCCAAAGCAGAGATGATAGTTATTTGCATAGAAAAGTGAGTGAGTGGGTGGTATGTTTTAAAGATAGACCTAACAGGACTTGGCAATATAAGGAATGCAAGGGATTTAAGAAGAAGTAGCTGTCCAGTTTCTGGTTTGAGTATCTGGAATGAGAGAAATGTTATTTCCTGAAACAGAATAATGAACTTTAACTTAGCATTTTGTCAGGGGTGGGGTAAATCAGGAGTCCAGTCTTAGATGTCCAAGAGTCTCCTGAGTGGAGAGACCAACAGAAGAAATTTCAGGAATAAAGCAGAACTGAAGCCACACAGCCCATTTCTGCTCACTGTGTGTTAAGCTACTTCTCTGCAAAGTAATAGAATCTAGTTCCATATCCATGAAATCATTATTTCATGCAACATAGCAGGAAAGGTGTCCATCCACCTTTCTGGCAGCAAAACAATAAATATAAAATAATCTGGCCAATTCCAATGCCATCCCCAATCTTCTGAGATTGAGACTAATTTGCTGAAGTTATTTTTCTTTTCATTTCAAAAAAATCTAGAGAGTGCACGTGTTTTTTATTACATGGATGAACCATATCATGCTGAAGTCAGAGCATTCCATGCACCCATCAGCAGACTAAAGACTCAATAGTAGATTTTTATCCCTCACCCACTTGCCACCCCTCTGCCTTGGTGCCTTCTTCGTTTCCAGTGTCTATCACTGCTCTTTATGACCATACACGTCCTTTGGTTTAGCTCCCAGGAACGAACGAGAACATACAGCATCTGTCCATTCCTAAGATGCTTCACTTAGAATAATGCTGTCCAGTTCCACCCAAGTTGCTGCAAAAGACATTATTTTGTTCACGTTTGTGGCTGAATAGTACTCCCTGGTATATATGCCGCACGTTTTCTTTATCCACTCATCAGTTATGAACACTTCGGTTGGTTCTGTATCTTTGCACCTGTGAATTGTGCTGCAGTAAACATTCGGGTACAGGTGTCTTTTTTATTAAAAAAAAGACTTCTTTGCCTATGAGTAGGTCTAATTTTAGTCATCTGAGGAATCTCTGTGCCACTTTCCACAGCAGTTGGACAAGTTTCCATTCCCACCAGCCGTGTATGAGCAACTGTGCCAACACCTATTGTTTGCTAACTTCATAGTAATGGCAATTCTAGATTAATTTTCTGAATGAAGTTCAATATGGAAAGACTCAAGCAAATAGATAAATAAATAATAAAAGTGACACTCTGTGTAGAAAATTTTGTATAGTTGACCTAACCCTTCCTGATTAGCATGATTTCTGAAGGCCTTGAGAGCTCTTTCCCAGTGTGTATTTGAGTTATCTAAAATGGAGTAGGCTCTACTCTGTATAGGGATAGGAGAGATGTATTAAGTGTCCTGGCACCTGTAACTCAGCAGCTAGGGCACCAGCCACATACACCAGAGCTGGCAGATTGGAACCCTGCCTGGGGCTGCCAAACAACAATGACAACTACAACGACAACAACAACAACAAAAAATAGCCAGGTATTGTGGCAGGTTCCTATAGTCCCAGCTACTTGGGAGGTTGAGGCAAAGAAAATTGCTTAACCCTAAGAGTTTGAGATTGCTATGAGCTGTGATGCTATGATACTCTACCCAGAGTGTCTATGCCCACTCTACTAAGACTCTGTCTCAAAAAAAAAAGGAAATATTGAGTATTTATAGTGGATATTAATACATGACCTTTCCTGGACATCCTGATGACCCCAACAGACAAGTGTTCTCCATTCTATAGAAGATGGTCAGAGAAAATATACAACTGGTCCTCACACCCTGAGCTGGTTAAATGATAGGGCTGATGACTATAAGTGAGAAACCCTTGTGTCATTCTACAACTGTAACACCACTGTAATGATTTTATCTTTTATTTATTGGCAATGCACACATGTCAGACTCTGTGCTGAACACTTAAAAATATTTTCTCTCATTTAGTCCTTTCAAAAAAATCCTTTGACCTTTTATTATTAGCTTCACTTTATAGCTAAGGAAACTAATGCTTCAAGAGTTTAAGAAACTTCTTTCAGGAAGAGGCAGAGGCAGGTATCTTAGCTACTACAACCTTGTGCGTCTTAATAAAAAAAAAAAAAAACATGCATGAATAAACCTGAGTGGGAAGAAACTTAAGCAGCCTGCAAGATGATCATTATAGTTAGAGTTGAGATGTTTCTCTTCAGGGGTGATCAGAGGCTACACATTCAAGAAATTTTTTTAAAACCAACGTTGTAGATGGACAAGCAAATGAGTAGCATTACTTCAGGGAAGGAGGCTTGGGTCTCAGTAGACCCAGCTGTACCACACTGCTGGATAAAGGTGTTCATATCTGTTAGCAGAAAAGAAACAGAGCAGTCTGGTATATCTAAGTAATTCTATAGATTTCTGTAGATTAGTAGTATCATGGCATATAAATAGCAGCTGCAAGAGGGGAAAAGTGGTCTTTAGGTTTGCAGAGAATGTTGCTCAAGAGCTGTTCTGAAGAATCACGTGGAACGTGCCACAGTCCGCAGCGGACCTCCCAAGTTTGTTGGGATGCTTTATGGAGTCTTTCTTGGGAACAGGGAAAAGGCACTCTGTTTTTTTGTTGCATGTCAGAGGACTGGGTTTCTTGAGGAAGCTCCTTTGGAAAGTGATGAATTAGTGGAGTCAGGTTGCCGCGGTGTCCTGGTGTCACCTCCTTTGTTCTGTTCTGTTCACCCTGGGGGTAGGTAGGATGGGCTAGACTTGGTTGTGCTGCTCCAATTCCTGATTTTTAAGAAAACAAATAAATGAAGAGGAAAGAGAAGGAAAATAACAGCTGTCAGAGCAATTACAGATGTGAGAAGAATGGAGGAATTTCTCTCACACTGGGCATTGGCAGGAGGCGTGAACGAAATCCATTTAGTCTGTGCTCAGAGACACTGTGGATCATGAGGGCCGGTCTTAGTGGTTTTATGTTGTGTCTGTTAAAACAGGAACCTCAGACATCGATTTAGAGGTGCTGAATTTGGAATCAAGTGATCTGGCTCCCAGACCCGCACACAACTGCCTCACACACAGCTGACCAGGTTTCTTCAATTGTTTGAGCTTAAAATTCTCCCCTGGACCAAGAGGGTGATGATTCCTGTTCTTACAGTCTCATAAGGGCTGGTGGGAAAAACTAATGAGATAATAGACTGTGAGAACACGATGCAGTCTGGTGAACTACGAAGATGTCATGTCCATGATTCTTTCTATTGGTTGTTTTTCATTAGGCTTGTTGTTGGCCGGAGCCAAGCCACAGAGTCTATAGGAGAGGCAAACACTCTGACCTACACAGACACACATGTGAAGCCATCTCTCATACACTCAGCCTGGAGTTGCTGTTGTTCAGTATCGGGTTAGAAAAAAGAAAAGATAAATTGTACTTTAAAGTTTATAGCTGAGCTAAAGGAATGAAAAGAGGAGAGAGAGACAGAGACGCCCACCACATGCTGGCCCCAGCCCAGGAGACCTGGATTCTTATACTGCTATCCTGAAATGTTGCTGTGTCCCTGGTCCCTGGGTGTGTTCTCATTTGTGGGTTCTAGACCCCTTTCTATAACACAAAGCATGAAGGCGTAGGGGAGATGACACTGAAGGTCACCATCCCGACATACTGGTCAGATTATCCTTGAGCTGTCACCTGCACCAAGTGCATCTGATACAGTAGAAATGTACCCACCAGGTTACATGTCACATTGTTAGTAAGTCTGAACTCTGAACTTGGAGACTGGCTGACTAGGTCTAAAGAAAGACTTCCAGGAAGAATGGGACTCTCAGGACTCTTCCTAGACCTGGCCTCTGTCTTAGGGCTTATAAAACATTCCCTTTGAGGCAATCTCTAAATGCATTGATGTGTTTTTCAAGAGGGGCATTTAGACTTGACAGTGAGATGGGGAGGTGAGAGATAGGTGGGATTTGCCACGTTTTCCTCTATCCTTCTCTTCCTGTACTAAGTCAGATGTGAAATAAATGGTCAACAAATGCAGGTAAATAACGGCGCCATGTACATGAATGCATGATTGAGTAAACCCTGCAGCACATCGATGGCAAATACGGTTGATGATCTGGGACACTGGCAGTCTTTCTTTTAACTTCTAAGGTAGATGAGTTACTAGAGAAAGGAAAGAACGCTGAAAATCTTACAGCATGGTCCCTTCCTCTTGAGGCCGCAGCTCTCTTACCCTTACAGCAAAGTGATGGGAGAAGGTGTAATCTCTCCTGCATTCAACAAGCCTTTATTTGGTGTGATCTTTGTAACAAGCCCTGTGGAAGGCAGTTGAGATAAACCAGGCAGTAAAGGACAGTACCGGCCTTCCAGGAGCTAATGTGAAAATTAGACAAATAAATAGGTGATAACTAAACAGTGAGAAAGGTATTATGGTAAGGAAATGACTTGGGCTGGACACTCCTTACCCAGCTTACAGGGTCAGTAAGAACCTCCTGGAAGAGGCGGCATCTAAGCCGAGGCAGGAAGGGTTCAGTCAGGGAAGGGAGTTGAGGCTGCTTGCTTAAGGTACTGAAAGATAAAATTTGAGAGAGTTTAATCAAAGAGTCCAGAGAATTTGAGATGGAGGAGATGACGCCCATCCCAGAGTGCCAGGCTGTAAGGTCTGGACTTTATCCTAAGGGTAGTGGGAAGCCACTGTGTACCTTTAGGTAAGAGAAGATGTGATTAGATTTGGTTTCAGAATACCGTGTTTCCCCAAAAATACAACACTGTCTTATATTTATTTTTTCTCAAGAAGACACACGAGGGCTTATTTTCAGAAGATGTCTTATTTTTATTAAGTATAATACAACAATCTACATTTATTCAAATACAGTTAAGGCATCTTCTTCTGGAACCTGACAGGGGGAGCCAACCTTGTTGGTGGGGCTGGCGCTAGTGATGCATGAACTCCTTTCCCCTAGCCATTCACATGTGCGCAAGAGGATGCCTGTGACTGAGGTTACCCCACACACACCCATGCAAGTGCGAATAGCTTGGAGAAAGGAGCTGTGGCAGATAAAAGGTATTCCAGTCTTCCTTACCACTCTGCGCCCAAAATGCATATCTGCATAGCCGTGCTCATCACTAGGTCTTCTTATCAAGGTAGGGCTTATATTTAACAAATGCATAGAAATCCTGCTAGGGCTTATTTTGGGGGTAGGTCCTATTTTCGGGGAAACACGGTATCTCTTTGGCTCTATGTGGCTATCTAGGTAGAAGGAGGGATGGAGGCCCAAAGCATAAATGGCAAAGGAGGTTAAATATTGTTGCCAAAACTTGATAGGATAATCAAAGTGGGAATGGAGAGAATTGGATGGGGCTGAGCCATATTAAAGGGATAGAAGTTCTTGGCTCGGCGCCTGTGGTTCAATCAGTTAAGGCGCCAGCCACATACACCTAAGGTGGCAGGTTCGAATCCCCAGCCCGGGCCCGCCAAACAACAATGATGGCTGCAACCAAAAAATGGCCGGGCGTTGTGGCGGGCGCCTGTGGTCCCAGCTACTTGGGAGGCGGAGGCAGGA